>RJVU01056895.1:153845-167566 GCA_003731715.1 Anabarilius grahami | reverse complement strand
ATTAAAAAGGGCAAAAAAAAAAGGCACTGACTTGCTGATGTGCACGAACACCAGCAATGTATTGGACCCGGAAATAATGTCGCTATATTATACATTGTAGTACTATAATACATGTATATATTTATATAAAGTATATTATTATGTAAATTATAATATAATATAATAATATTGTATTATATTTATTATTTCCGAGTTGTCTAGAACGCAGCATTAAACGTGGGTGTAGTAGGCTACTACAATTACAAGCCATTCTATTAAATGACATTTCAGCACTTGACAAACGGATAGCGACTCCTAAGTAGCACTTAAAGCACAGCTACGTGCGACTGTGTTAAGTGCATTTTTGGGAAACGCACGTGAAACAATAACGAACGATCGCAAAATGCCTCGTAGAAAACGCTCTTAAGCGCTAAGATCAGTTGTTATCGGGAAACCCGGCCCTGAGATGTAGGCTATATATAAAGCTGTTTTAAAGCATTTGCTGTATGGATTAAAAAATAGGCTAGTAAATATATTCATATATCAGACAAAATTGCGTTGCAGCAAATCCTTTAAATTTTAAGGTAGGCCTATTCAGAACAGAGCAACATAAAAATCAGAATATATAAGCAGCTATACGATTATAGGACAAAGTTTTACATATATGCCATTATAATTTGTGTTTTATTTTTTTAATTGTATCGAATTATAAAATAAAACGCAAATTTTAATCGGGCCTGTTTTAGGCCTTTCCTTATTTTTATATTTTAGACATCCATCAATTATGGTTTTGAAAAAAAAAATGACTGGCCATCTACTCACTGAATGTGCCTTTAGAGAGAAATGCACGGATTACATAATAAAAGAGTTTCTATTTTCGATTTGAATTATTTCGTTTTAAAGTAGTAATTTAAAGCTTTCTATATATATTCGTCATGCCTGTGTGAAGCGCCCCTGTTCAAGCCAGAGACGGCAGAAAAGCACGTTTTGTTGATATTGTGAGTGTACACGAACAAAAGTAGACCTTTACAGTTTGGAATGACGTATTACTCTTACCTTTATGGGCAAAAATGAATGCCTATTTTAAGATGTTTCCACTGTTAAAAAAAAATGCAAGAGATCTCGCTAATGCCTCCATGTCCTGCAGAGCCCGCTTCAGCTTCACTCCGTACAAACGATTGGATATGCGTCTAAGAGCGCACATTTATTTAGGTTAAACATTTAAACTAACATTGTGATATGCTTGAACTGTTTTATATCTATAGATTATATTTTAGACAAGTCCTTATGATTTGAGAAGGCTAAATTTATTAAAACATAGGCTATGATCAACTCATTGTCTGCCGCTGGCCGCTTGGCCATTAGCCTACTTAAAAAAAAAAATGCTCCAAACGTTTTTGTAAATTAATTTTATAAAGAAAAGAAACGAAATATAACCATTTTTACATTACATACAAAACTGAACTATTTTAATAGCTGAAACAGTAGTATATAAGCTGTTTTGGGAGAAGGGGGAAAAAAAGACTGGATAGGGCCTATATTTGAGGCCCGTGCAGGGCTCTAATCTACTTCATCCAACGCTGTTTTGTTCTCTGTTATTTTCATCTGTGAGCATGCTCTTGATATATGCATTTCACAATTTTGTTGAGTTTAAAAGTTTGACAAATTCGTTCTGCTCTTGCTGTTCGTTCGGCAGACACCCCCCACCACCTTGCAAAAAAAAAAAAGAACACAGAGGAAATACTGCAGACGCTGCCGGGACGGAAGACAGTAAATTGGCAAACAATGACAAATTGTTTATACTTCATATAACACACCATATGCATTCCTGTAACTTTCACTAGCAAATAATAAAAAGAGAAAAAAAAAGAGTGCGGTGATGACCTAAACACCGCGGTCGACATCTTATTACCGCGGTAATGCGGTTATTGTCACAGCCCTACATATGAGTGTTCTGATTAAAGACTTTTTGTTTAGTCATCTGATCTCAACATGTCAAACAAAACCAGTGTTCTTCTTGAAGTAGCAATATACTGTTATCGAACATCTGATGCCGTCCACACTGCTGAGAGCAGATGTAAATATGTGTTGCGCACTTTCCTCTTAACCCTTTATCGGGCGAAGAACCATATTTGCTAACTTAATCGAACATTCACAACCGTGTTCACATGCCTCTCTGTGAGCTCGCTCTAAGCCAATCAACGGATATCAGGAGTTGCCCGGGGCATTTCAAACTTCAGCGTCGTTCCAGAATTTGTGAAGTACGGATCTACATGCCTAACTACTCCCACAAATACTGAAATAACATCGAAATGAACAATGGTAAGATTATGAATCTCACACATTATATGGTTGAATAGTTAAATATTGAGATAGATGTTGTTTGCGTAGGATTTCTAGAATTAGTGAACGTTGTGGCATGAAAAATGGCATGATCATGTTTAATCATGCGCCCTGTCCAGGTAAAACTAGCACAAGTGACAGCATGTCCATTTTTAGACATACACCTGATGCATCTATTGAGCCATACTAAGATTTTTTTTCCCCCCAAATAATGCATTATAACATAGGACAATAGTATTTAATAGTGTTGCCACAGGTTTGTATAACATTTTTCAGTGATCTAGTGGGAAACTTGAACCATTTATTGAAATGATCAAGCCATAAACAGTGAAATATGTGTAAGTTTGGTCAGTTTTATGACCTAATAACAGTTTTTAATATACTTAAATAGCATATATTGATGTTTATTTTTTACTGTGAGCCTCATTACTGCTAATATAAGTGGTACAACTAGTACTTATAGTGATATTTTTCACTTAATGCCTTATAATGTAGGACAATAGTACTCAATATTACATTGGATGTTGCCACAGGTTTGTATAACATTATACATTGATCCAGAGGGAAACCATTCATTAAAATTATCAATCCATAATTATTTAAAATATATTTACAACAAAACTTATAACAGTTTTTATTATTATTATAATTATTACTACTAACCCAGTTTATATTATTGTGGCATATATTGGTGTCTTATTACTGCTAATGTTAGTGGTAATACCAGTTCTTAGTGCTATTTTTCACTTCTTATTATATATTTACAATACATATGTCAATATTCTTTGTTTTTAGTAGATCTGAAATTCATTGTTACTGTTTTTCTTCACAAATATCTCAAACTGGGCTGGAAATTGACTCAAAAACGTATTCACTTTTCTCTTGCAGCTGTCTACTCGGCTCTTCTATGGAAAGAGGCCGATTGTTGTTGTGCCAGCCAATGAGGGCGCCGACCCTGACTTTATCCCACCTACCTACAATTTGGACACTCCATGCCTGAGTGACATGGACCCCTCTGCCAAGAGGAAGTGTATTAAGTGGAGCTTGAGGACGACGACGGCGACGATGACTACCACTACGCCAAGGGGCCCACCAAGAAGGGATAGCCAGCAGTCAACAACCTGGAAGAAGGTTGACCTGGACAACAAACCCCTGCCCAATACCAGCACTTTCCCCCTGACTTAATTGATACTCTATATGATTTCTTCACCAGGTACTTCAGCCCCCATGTCAAGCATATAACATACTAATCCAACATGTATGCGACCCAGAAGAATGTCAACACCACCTTCACCACCACTGAAGATGAGATGATGACCTTTGTGGCTATCCTGCTCTACATGGGGATTTTTGAGCTGCCCTCCATTGATGACTACTGGGCAATGGAGACCAGGGTCCCTCAAGTTGCAAACCTCATGTCATCTAAGAGGTTCAGGCGGATGAGAAGGCTTGTCCACTTTACTGACAACACCCAAATCCCTGGCACCATTGACAGATTCTTCAAAGTCCAGCCACTGTTCAGCCACCTGGTTACTGCCTTCAGGAGTAAAAACAGCTGGTAACCTGAGGCTATACATCAAGAACAAGCCAGACAAATGGGGATTTTAGTTGTTTGCCAGGTCTTCTGAGGATGGCTTTATTCATGACCTGGTGCTATACAAGGGCAAAACTATGCTGGAGGCCCATGGTGTCCCCATGACATCTGAACAACTAGCCATGGGTGTCACCAGCCAGATAGTCTCCATCCTGGCCAGCACCATGTCCTCATCCACCACCACCGCCATCTTTGCAGACAACTTCTTCACCAGCCTGGAGATAGTGCGGTACCTCAAAGACAAGAACTGCTGGTACACGGGGACAATAGAATAGTAAAGCCTCCATTGAAAATCCATCAAGGATATGGAGAAAAAGGCTGTCCCTCATGGTATGCATGACTACATCACTAGTGATGATGGGATCCTGGCCATCAGGTGGAAGGACAACAAGGTCGTCACTCTGCCGTCAACAGATCTGGGGGTGGAGCCCATATCCTCAGTCTACCATTACTGCAGTGACACCTGAGGAAGGAACAGGTAAGCTGCCCTGCTGTCATCAAGAGCTACAATGCCAACATGGGGGGCATTGACAAGAGTGACATGCTGGTCCATCTCTACCGCATCCCTATAAAATCCAAGAGGTGGTACATGCGAATGTTTGCACACGCAATAGATGTCAGCCTCACAAATGCCTGGATCATGTACAGATGGGACAGCAAGGCTCTTCCTGTGGATGGCCTGTCGCTGAAGAACTTCCGGATCCAGGTGTTCAGGGGTTGCAGCAGCCAGAGGCAAGTCATGTCTTGCCCCAGAAGGAACTCATCATTTCCATGCTCCCCCAGCACCTCTGATGATGTCCCCAAGCCTGTCCTTGGACACCACAGCCACACCCTGGATGCTTCTGAGTGGTTTGACATGTCTCTGTTCCATGCCCCCGTCTACACCAACTGTCAGACCTGCAAGTACTGCAGCAGGAAGGGGACAATATTGAGGTTAAATGTTTTCTGCTGGGTCTGTAAGATCCACCTGTGCCTCAATGCTGATCGCAGCTGCTTTATCAATTACCATGAAGCAGTTGCCTAAGTTACTGGACTTGAATTGTGACACGTGAAAAAGTTTACAAGTCTTAATAAATGTTTTATATATTTTATGTGTCTTTTATATTTTGTATGTATCCACTTTTTGGGAAACAAATTACCCTGGTTTGTTGAGGAAGTAGTTGCAATGTTCATAAAAGAAAAAAAAATTTGCTTCTATGAGCAGAGGTTCTCAACCACATTCCTGGAGGCCCCCCAACACTGCATGATTTCTTAAAGGGTTAGTTCACCAAAAAATGAAAATAATGTAATTTATTACTCACCCTCATGCGGTTACTAAAGATATTAGAAATTAAGATATTTTTGTTGAAATCCGATGGCTCCGTGAGGCCTGCATAGCCAGCAATGACATTTCCTCTCTCAAGATCTATTAACTTACTAAAAACATATTTAAATCAGTTCATGTGAGTACAGTGATTCAATGTTGATATTATAAAGCGACGAGAATATTTTTGGTGCGCCAAAAAAAACTGAATAACGACTTATATAGTGATGGCCGATTTCAAAACACTGCTTCATGAAGCTTCGGAGCGAGATTTCACTAGGATGGTGAAATTATTAAAATCCTGATCAAGAGGATTTTAATAAAGTAGTCAGATCACTGCCAGCCAAATACAGTCTTATTGCTGCTAGATCTATTCGTGATCAGTTGTTCTGTTACATAGTCAATGCGGGAAGAGGTATATGATTTTATCCATAGACAACAATTTAACCACCACTTTCAAGTTGCAAAAAAGATACTAAAACCATTGTTAAAAAAGTCAACGTGACTGCAGTGGTTCAACTTTAATTTTATGAAGTGACAGGTATAATTTTTGTCTGCAAAAACTAAACAAAAATAACTTTATTCAGCAATATCTTCTCTTCTGTGTCATTGTTGTACTGTTTATGTTCAGTGCTTTCAGGTTCTACGTCAGAACGCTGGCTCCTGCGTCAGCATCACACACACACCTCGGCCAATACTGAGCCAGCATTTTGACATAGAACCTGGAAGTGCTGAACATGACACAGAAGAAAGTAAGAGAAGTCTAATGGGTGTGGAACAACATGAGGGTGAGAATTTATTTTTGGGTGAACTAACTCTTTAAAACAAATATCTACTGCTTCCTTGCTGACAAACAAATGATTGCCTATTTTATATTAATAAATCATCACAGAAAAATCCATGTGATTTACTTTTGGCCTGGATGTGGGGAAGAGGAAGTTTGTCCCCTTTTCATTTTTCCTCTTAATCTGTTGTGTTTTATCTCCCAGGAGACACAATAAATTTTATTTTTATCAGTCTATATCTCTTGGGTCTTTTAATAATGGGTTTAACTGCCAGCTTGAAGGTATTTAGTACATTTCCAATAAAAAATTCAGAGCTAGCAGTATTGTGAAGAACAGTGGTTCTCAAATCTGGCCATCAAGGTCCCCATTCCTGCAGAGATTAGCTTCAACATTGATCAAACTCACTTGCCTATATCTTTATAGTACTCCTAAAGACCTTGACTAGCTTGTTCATGTGTTTAGGGTTGGAGGCAAATTCTGCAGAAAAGTGGGCCAGAGTTGAGAACCCCTGGGAAAGACATTCTTAGATTACATGTAACACCTCTTAGTAGCATAGTAGGTATTGGACAGAGATGTGAAATCCTGCTTTTGGAGGGCCATCATCTTGCAAAGTTTAGCTCCGTCCTCAATTTAACACACCTGAACCAGCTAATAAATGTCTTCAGGCAACTTCTGAACCTTCCGGTAGGTGTATTGGTTCAAGTAGGACATAGACCCTCCAGGAGACGGTTTGGACATCCCTAGTATAGGATTGGGCATATATGTTGTTGCATTACATATTTAAATTTTTTGTTGTTGGTTGCCTTTTGAGACTAAACTGGGTTTAATTTTTGTTGTTGTTGTTTTTTCATCTTAGATCTAATGGCGCTGAAAGAGGAGAGGGAATTACTCAATGCAGAGAAAGATCAATATGAGAATCTTCATGATTTAATACCTGGAGAAAAATCTTTTAAACGCTCACGAACTGAAAAGACTTCCACACAAAAAAAAGCTCGAAAGTCAGGAACTAGAAGTTATTTCACTTGCATTCATTGTGGAAAAACTTTCAGTCAAAAAGGAAACCTTAAAGTCCACATGAGTATTCACACTGAAGAGAAGCCTAGCAGATCCCCTCAGTGTGGAAAGAGTTTCAATCAAGATGAAAGCCTTAAAGTTCATATGAGAGTTAACACTGGAAAGAGTCCATTCACATGCCAACAATGTGGAAACAGTTTCACTCATAAAATAAGTCTTAACAGGCACATGAGTGTTCACACTGGAGAGAAGCCTTACACCTGCCCTCAGTGTGGAAGGAGTTTTAATAATCATGGAAACCTTATAGTGCACATGAGAATTCACACTAATGATAAGCCTTACACCTGCCAACATTGTGAAAAAAGTTTCCTCAGAAAAGGACACCTTAATTACCACATGAAAGTTCACACTGGAGAGAACCTGTTCACTTGCCAACAGTGTGGAAAGTGTGTCAGTCATAAATCAAGCCTTAAGAGGCACATGAACGTTCACATTGGAGAGAGCTCTTTCACTTGCCAACAGTGTGGAAAGAGTTTCAGGCATAAATCAAGCCTCAAAATGCACATGAGTATTCACACTGGAGAGAGCTTTATAACTTGCCAACGGTGTGGAAAGAGTTTCCGTCGAAAATCTAGCCTTAACAGGCACATGAAAGTTCACATTGGAGAGAGAGCTTTCGCTTGCCAACAGTGTGGAAAGAGTTTCATTCAAAAAACAGGCCTTAACAGGCACATGAATGTTCACACTGGAGAGAGCCATTTCACTTGCCAACAGTGTGGAATAAGTTTCACTCAAAAAGGAAGCCTGAACAGGCACATGAGAATTCACAATGGAGAAAAACCTTACAAATGCCAACGGTGTGGAGAGAGTTTTGATCGACATGAAACTCTTCAAATTCACATGAGCATTCACACTGGAGAGAAGCCTTACACATGCTTTCAGTGTGGAAAGAGTTTCAATCGTCATGGAAACCTTAAGCTCCACATGAGACTTCACACTGGAGAGAAGCCTTACACATGCACAAAGTGTGGAAAGAGTTTCACTCAAAAAACACACCTTGTAGTCCACACAAGGATTCACTCGAAAGAGAACTTTTAAATGTGACTAAGGTGGAATGAGTTTTACAGACAAGAAACACCTAATGTAATAACACCAGAGAGAAGCTTTTCATGTGTAAATCTTTAGGTTCACATAAACTGGATAATGGCACTGTTGGCTTCTGTAGAGCTGCTTTATAGCTGAGTCACATCTTGCAACATCAACACTGGTATCTGAACTTAATCAACAATAAACTGAATAACATTGCTGTCTTTTGTAGAACTGTTTACAGTTGACTTGACCTTGTTTTAAATTGATGAATGTCAATTTTTAACCATAATTTCACCATCTGTGACAAATTTTGCAAATCCTAAATGATTCTTCTGATCCTAGGATAAAATCTTTGAATCGTTACTTTGACATTCGCCGATAGCCGATTAATGATCAATGCAATCAAATTTGACCTCTGACGAAATTTTGGCAGAGTCAGATTTGACTCACAGTCCTGCAGCGTGACTTGTATGACAATTGTCAAATTGTCTTTGATTTTCAAGTCAAGCCATGACAAATGAGAGATTTCTTTGTAGCCACCATTTAAATCCCATGTGTAATGCAGCTCACTTTTACCAAATGTGTCATTGGTTGATGATGTAATGGTTTTTTGTGTGTCCGTTGACTGTCATACATTCTGACATTAATGACAACTGAGATTTGACAGTGTGACAAGGCTTACAGTGGGGATCGTGTTCATACAGTCTGACAAGGAACTAGCCGTTGTTTCTCTTATCCACTTCACTAGATTGCTAATTCCCCAAATTCTGAGTATAGACCATCAACTGCTCATGAAGGCTGAGAAGTTTGAGTTTCATTCCTCTTCTGTGTCCTACCTGGGGTATGTGAGAAGGAGATGGATAATTCCAAGGTGAAGGCAGTACTAGAATCCCTAGTCAGTCCCACCACTGTTTAGGAGCTGCAGAGATTTTGGGGTTAAACCTTTTATAGGAGATTTATCCAGTGCAGCGGCATGTCTTACCACACTACTCAAAGGACAAGAGGATAAAGGCAAACTTAACTGGAATCTGGTTACATCATATTGCCTTTTCAGACTTTAGACATGCTGTACTCTAGATCCTGCTTTGCCCTTTTGTTGTAGAGGTGGATGCTTCAGACACAGGTCTCTATGCAATACTTTCTCAAAAACACTCTCCTCAGCGGAATGCGAATACAATGTCAGCAACTGTGAAATGTTGGACATGAAAGCCACCTTTGAGGAATGACGTCACTGGTTGGAGGGAGTGAGACATCTGATTTTGGTTTTAACTGATCGGGCAACTTTGTGGTCAAGCTAGGTGGGCGCTCTTTTTCACTAGAGTCGATTTTTTTACTACCTACAGTCTGGATCAAAGAACTGCAAAGCTGATGGTCTCTCTCGCATTCATGATTCTCCCGATTTAAACTCTAATGTATTCTCAAGGGCAGAACCCTCTAATTTTCCCATCTGTAAAAGTAGGCCCCTTGAGATAGCAGATTATGAAGGAGATTGAGCAGGCACTGCTTCACAATCCAGCTCTGGCTAATTGCCCTCCCAGCAAGATTTATGTACCTCCTTCTCTCCAAGTGTGAGAACTTTATTGAGTGGACATTTATTTGTTCATGGGCCATCCTGGAATTCCAGTATCCATCAGTTTACTAACACAGTGTGTCTGCATATCCTTAAAATTAATTTAATACATGTTTCAATTAAAATGTCTTAAATGTTTATTTCCACTCTTTGCTCTCTGAATGTTAATGTGTTGTGCCAGGTCTGCACCCAATTCAGTTCTCCTGCACTTGAACGATCAAATGCACACGACATGAGTATTCACTTATACACAGTTGGTTATCTTAAGTGAATGTAAATAGTAGGGAGAAAATTTGATGCATATCATTATATTAGATCTGTGCATTAAGACTTAAATCTTAAGTCACAACCTTCATGGTCTTTGGAATTTTAGACCCAGAATGCCACCTGGAGGACATGCATAGTTTAGCAGACCCTGTTTGTTTTTCCGCACACAAAAATTCAAGATATTATATAATTGAATATACAGTATCTCACAGAAGGGAGTACACATTTTATTTTATCTTCATGTGACAACACTGAAGAAATGACAAAGCAGTGAGTGTACAGCTGCTGTCCCCTAAAAATAACTCAGCACACAGCCATTAATGTCTAAACCGCTGGCCACAAAAGTGAGTAAACCCCTAAGTGAAAATGTCCAAATTGGGCCCAAAGTGTCAATATTTTGTGTGGCCACCAATATGTTTTAACACTGCCTTAACCCTCTTGGGGATGAAGTTCACCAGAGCTTCACAGGTTGCCACTGGAGTCCTCTTCCACTCCACCATGATGACATCACAGAGCTGGTGGATGTTAGAGACATTGTGCTCCTCCACCTTCCGTTTGAGGATGCCCCACATATGCTCAATAGGGTTTAGGTCTGGAGACATGCTTTACCCTCAGCTTGTTTAGCAAGGCAGTGGTCGTCTTGGAGGTATGTTTGGGGTCGTTATCATGTTGGAATACTGCCCTGCGGCCCAGTCTCCGAAGGGAGGGGATCATGCTCCACTCATTCATGGTTCCCTCATTCATGGTTCCCTCAATGAACTGTAGCTCCCCAATGCCGGCAGCACTCATGCAGCCACAGACCATGACACTCCCACCAGCATGCTTGACTGTGGGCAAGACACACTTGTCTTTGTACTCCTCACCTGGTTGCCGCCACCCACGCTTGACACCATCTCAACCAAATAAGTTTATCTTGGTCTCATCAGACCACAGGACATGGTTCCAGTAATCCATGTCCTTAGTCTGCTTGTCTTCAGCAAACTGTTTGCGGGCTTTCTTGTGCATCATCTTTAGAAGAGGCTCTCTTCTGGGACGACAGCCATGCAGACCAATTTGATCCAGTGTGTAGCGTATGGTCTGAGCACTGACAGGCTGACCCCCCACCCCTTCAACCTCTGCAGCAATGCTGGCAGCACTCATACGTCTATTTCCCAAACACAACCTTTGGATATGATGCTGAGCATGTGCACTCAACTTCTTTGGTCGACCATGGCGAGGCCTGTTCTGAGTGGAACCTGTCCTGTTAAACCGCTGTATGGTCTTGGCCACCATGCTGCAGCTCAGTTTCAGGGTCTTGGCAAACTTCTTATAGCCTACACCATCTTTATGTAGAGCAACAGTTCTTTTTTTCAGATCCTCAGAGAGTTCTTTGCCATGTGGTGCCATGTTGAACTTCCAGTGACCAGTATGAAAGAGTGAGAGCGATAACACCATATTTAACACACCTGCTCCCCATTCACACCTGAGACCTTGTAACACTAACAAGTCACATGACACCGGGAAGAGAAAATTGCTAATTGGGCCCAATTTGGACATTTTCACTTAGGGGTGTACTCACTTTTGTGGCCAGTGGTTTAGACATTAATGGCTGTGTGTGGAGTTATTTTGAGGGGACAGCAAATTTACACTGTTATACAAGCTGTACACTCATTTCTTCAGTTATATGTTTCTTCAGGGTGTACTTACTTCTTTGAGATACTGTGTGTGTGTTTGTATGTATGTGTGTATGTATATATATATATATGTATGAGAGAGAGAGCGTAGGCAACATAAAGCCTATTTGTACAGAAGTAGGTTTCTAAGCAAGTTTGGTGTCATGGTGCATTCCAAAGAAAGGCAAAGAAAGTCGATCCTGATTGGTCCTCGTGTGTGCACTCGATTGGCTCACTGATAGAACCTTATAGAACCAAGTTAGATTTAGACTTTGTAAATTGTTTTCTAAAAAAAAGGTCCTAAAATGCACACAACTTTAAAAAAGTAAATAAGCTGTTAATTAAGTTATTCACATATATTCATATTCTTTTTGTCCAAAATTACAAAATTAAAGTTTCTGGAACAGGATTTTCCAGTTTTTTTCAGATACTTTGCATATTCTTATTGAACTAGATCCTATATTAATTATATATGGAGTTTCTGAAGAATTTTCTAGACTTGAATGGGTGCAACAACAGTTTATTTCGTATGGGTTAATATTTGATATAGATATAGCCAAAGGATGAGACCATACAATTGTTTACATTTCTACGATAAAGATATACCTGCACACTTGACAGAAGGTTACTAGAGCTTTGAAAGGGAAGTGGGATCAATTCAACAGGAAAAGGGAAGAAATACAAAATACCTCACAAGACACAGGGAACTCACTCATGATAACTAAGACAAACTGAATAAGACTGTAGCCTGGTTTCCATCCAAAGATTTCTTTTGCGAAAAAAGATTTAGTGCTTTAAAATGTTAAGCGATACAGATGATGGAAAGGCCATAAAATTTCTTGAATATCGACAAAATCTTTTTCCGTTTATTTTTAGCACATAAAATCTATTTCTATGAGTTTGGAAACACTTTTTGTCGAGAAAAAGGGCTTTAACATGAATAAATGTGGTGTCACATAACAGAATTAGCATATAGATGCAGCGTCCGCACTTTCAAGATGAGGAAAATACTGTCTTGAAAATCTCTGCAGCTTGACAAAAATAAGTTGTATTGTACTGAATGTTGTATCAGTTGGAGTTTTCAACGCTGACAAAAAAGGTAAATAATAAAAGTACTGTCATAGTATCGTGAGTCTGTTTCGATTTCATGATCAGAAGCGGTTCTAGGCTACATGACAAATGAAAATCACAAAAATGACACTTGTAAATAAAATTGAGGTCAATTTATTAATATAGAATTTTATCTCAAATTTTTGCAAAAAAAGAATTTTTTTGCTTCGAATGCGTTCTCGGGCGCGTCAGACCTCAACAAGGTGTAAGTAAAGACTGAATATTTTTTATGAACCCTAAAAAGTTTTGCATACTGGACAATTGAGCTGTGTTGAAACATGCAATACAAAGAGAGGATATTTTAATGTTTTAATAGTTTAATAGTTTTTGCTATGGTTCTATATATAAAAAATGCATCAAACATTTGTAAATGAATTGTTATTGAAAAACAACCAATACATGGTTTCTGCACTCAATCATGACAGTTTTGCCTTTTAGACATAATTTCACATATGACTCCTTTATTGGTAGCTATTTTCAGTACATCACTGTGCAACATATATATTTAAATATGTACATTTCACAGCTGAATACCTCTGATATATATATATTTTTTAATTTATCTTTGATTTCTGTACGTAAATAAATTTCTATCAAATTAAATTTCTATGAACTGTACAGGACTTTTATTTTGGTCTGGTGGTGTGATGTCATAAGGCTGCGCCGCACTCCAGTGTGATTCGGCTGAGAAAAGGTTTGTGTTTTAAGCAGTTTCAGTGTTTAAATCAATACAAAGCATTCAGTCTATTTTATAGTTTTACAAGTGGTTTAAAATAAATTAAATACTTTTGAATGTCACATTGTAATGCATTAATTAAACATTATTTTTTAAATTATTTATATATATTTTTTAACATTATTACTAGATAAGTAAAATTACAAAATATATTAGTAACTTGTCATTTTAGTTATCTAGTAAAAGCATCTAGATTTAAAAAAAATTAGCTATTTGGACTGGGAACAAGCCAAAAAAAATACTAAGAAAAGCTTTTTTTTTTTTTTTTTTTTTTTTTTG
>RJVU01056895.1:80061-153833 GCA_003731715.1 Anabarilius grahami | reverse complement strand
CACCTATAGATTTATTGTTCTTTCTGTTGATTATTCTCATCTTAAACATGACTAATTGTCTAAACACACAGAAAAACTCCTGGTGAAGCAACCAAGATTCATGTGACACACTATTATAAAGATGGCGTTTATTAAAGAGGAGAGTGAAGACATGAAGGTAGAAGAAACATTCAGAGTGAGTTATGAAGATACTGAGGATCAAACACAGATGGCATTTGTTAAAGAGGAGAGTGAAGACATAAGGATTGAAGAAGTATTCAGTTTGAAACAAGAAGAGACCGAGGAACAAACAGGTTGGTTTCATTCTCACATCTGAACTTGATCCTTAAATTGTCCAGCTCTACATAAATGAATGCTATTTTTGAAGAATGTCATGAGTGTCCTGATTAAAGACTTTTTGTTTAGTCATGTGATCTCAACATGTCAAACAACACCAGTGTTCTTCTTGAAGTAGCAATATACTGTTATCGAACATCTGATGCCGTCCACACTGCTGAGAGCAGATGTAAATATGTGTTGCGCACTTTCCTCTTAACCCTTTATCGGGCGAAGAACCATATTTGCTAACTTAATCGAACATTCACAACCGTGTTCACATGCCTCTGTGTGAGCTCGTATAAGCACATGGATATCTCTCAGCCAATCGACGGATATCAGTCTGCGTCACAGATAGTGACATCATTGCATCTGACCAATTCGGAGTTGCCCGGAGTGTTTCAAACTTCAGCGTCATTCCAGAATTTGTGAAGTACGGATCTGCATGCCTACCTACTCCCACGAATACTGAAATAACATCGAAACGAACAATGGTAAGATTATGAAACTCACACATTATATGGTTGAATAGTTGTGTTAGATGTTATTTCTAGAATTAGTGAATGTTGTGGCATGAAAAATGGCGTGATCATATTTGTTCAGGTAGTGCAAGTGACAGCATGTCCATTTTTAGACATACACCTGATGCATCTATTGAGCCATACTAAGATTTTTTTTTCCCAAATAATGCATTATAACATAGGACAATAGTATTTAATAGTGTTGCCACAGGTTTGTATAACATTTTTCTGTGATCCAGTGGGTAACTTAAACCATTTATTGAAATGATCAAGCCATAAATAGTGAAATATGTGTAAGTTTGGTCAGTTTTATGACCTTATAACAGTGTTTATTCATTACTGCTAAAATGAGAGGTACCACCAGTACTTATAGTGCTATTTGTTACGAACTCATAGTGTCTAGGGGTTATTGAGAACGTAACAAAAATAAAAATGTGTTTTTAAATAAATAAATGAACGAATGAGAAATCTCCTTTTCCTCTATCCCAGCTCTTTTCACTTTTTCAATTGATAATTCTCATAAAGGTTCACACAAACCCTCTATTTAATGCCATAATATAAAAGAACACCAAACCAAAAATATACTTAAGCCCTGAACAATAAAACAAACTTAACAAAAGCCAATGAATGTAAATCAACTTAAGTAACCAAGGCGTCAGGAGAGAGCAAATGCCGAAAACAACAAACAAAACAAAGTCTTACTTAAGGTTTTAACAAAGTAACTTCCCTGACTAACTAAAAACAGGTGAAAAATTTAGAAGGGGAATAAACCCAAATAAATCGGCACCCATCTCCCTACACAGGTTGATAGAGCCAGACTCACACGTCTCAACAGTAACGTCATTGTAACTACACTTTAGGTTTACATTTCACAAATTGCTTAATAGCAAATAAAACAACAACATTGCTGGGATAGCGGATAAGGGATCTCTCTCGAGCTGTGTCTCTCTGTGGCACGCTGTGTAGCAGGTAAGCCACGCTGCCGCTAATTGGAAGTAGCTGCAGATGATTTGGAGCGCTGCTTAGCAGAGAGAGAAAGAAAGGGCGGAGAGAACAAGAAAACATCCAAAACATACCAATTACGTAATGGAACGTAACATATTTTTCACTTAATGCATTATAATGTAGGACAATAGTTGCCACAGATTTGTATAACATTTTATGTTGATCCAGAGGGAAACCATTTATTAAAATTATCAATCCATAAATATTAAAATGTTTAACTTATAAAAGTTATTATTATTACTATGTGTCTTATTACTGCTAATGTAAGTGGTAATACCAGTTCTTACTGCTATTTTTCACTTGTTATATATTTACAATATATATGTCAATATTCTTTTTCATATTCTGTTTTCCTTCACAAATAACTTAAAGTGGGCTTGAAATTGACTCAAAAACTTATTCATTTTCTTTTGCAGCTGTCTACTCGGCTCTTCTATGGAAAGAGGCCGATGATGTGGCAGACCCTGACTTCATCCCACCTACCCGCAATCTGGACACTCCATGCCCGAGTGACATGGGCCCCTCTGCCAAGAGGAAGTGTATGCGGCCTGCAGTGGAGGAACTTCAGGACGACTACGATGACGAGAACAAGGACGAAGACCACACAGCACCACACGCCAAGGGGCCCACTAAGAAGGGGAAGCCAGCAACCAACAACCTGGAAGAAGGTTGACCTGGACAACCAAGCCCTGCCCAATACCAGCACTTTCCCCCTGACTTAATTGATACTCCATATGATTACTTCACCAGGCACGTCAGCCCCCATGTCAAGCATATAACATACCAATCCAACTTGTATGCGACCCAGAAGAATGTCAACACCACCTTCACCACCACTGAAGATGAGATGATGACCTTTGTGGCTATCCTGCTCTACATGGGGATTTTTGAGCTGCCCTCCATTGATGACTACTGGGCAATGGAGACCATGGTCCCTCAAGTTGCAAACCTCATGTCATCTAAGAGGTTCAGGCGGATGAGAAGGCTTGTCCACTTTACTGACAACACCCAGATCCCTGGCACCATTGACAGATTCTTCAAAGTCCAGCCACTGTTCAGCCTCCTGGTTACTGCCTTCAGGAGTGAGCCACAGACCACCAAGCAGTCTGTGGATGAGATTATGGTTGCCTACAAAGGCAAGACGACTGGTAACCTGAGGCAATACATCAAGAACAAGCCAGACAAATGGGGATTTAAGTTGTTTGCCAGGGCTTCTGAGGATGGCTTTATTCATGACCTGGTGCTATACAAGGGCAAAACTACGCTGGAGGCCCATGGTGTCCCCATGAAGTCTGAACAACAAGTCATGGGTGTCTACATGGGTCTCCGTCCTGGCCAGCACCATGTCCTCATCCACCACCACCGCCATCTTTGCAGACAACTTCTTCACCAGCCTGGAGATAGTGCGGTACCTCAAAGACAAGAACTGCTGGTTCACAGGGACAGCCAGGGACAACAGAATAGGCAAGCCTCCATTGAAATCCATCAAGGATATGCAGAAAAAGGCTGTCCCTCATGGTATGCATGACTACATCACTAGTGATGATGGGATCCTGGCCCTCAGGTGGAAGGACAACAAGGTCGTCACTCTGCTGTCAACAGATCTGGGGGTGGAGCCCATATCCTCAGTCTACCATTACTGCAGTGACACCAGAGGAAGGAACAGGTAAGCTGCCCTGCTGTCATCAAGAGCTACAATGCCAACATGGGGGGCATTGGCAAGAGTGACATGCTGTTCCACCTCTACCGCATCCCTATAAAATCCAAGAGGTGGTACATGCGGATGTTTGCACACGCAATAGATGTCAGTCTCACGAATGCCTGGATCATGTACAGACGGAACAGCAAGGCTCTTCCTGTGGATGGCCTGTCGTTGAAGAACTTCCGGGTCCAGGTGTTCAGGGGTTTCAGCAGCCAGAGGCAAGTCATGTCTTGCCCCAGAAGGAACTGATCATTTCCATGCGCCCCCAGCACCTCTGATGATGTCCCCAAGCCTGTTCTGGGACACCACAGCCACACCCTGGATGCTTCTGAGCGGTTTGATATGTCTCTGTTCCATGCCCCCGTCTACACCAACTTCAAGTACTGCAGCAAGAAGGGGACAATATTCAGGTCAAATGTTTTGTGCAGGGTCTGTAAGATCCACCTGTGCCTCAGTGCTGATCGCAGCTGCTTTATCAAGTACCATGAAGCAGTTGCCTAAGTGACTGGACTTGAATTGTGACACGTGAAAAAGAAAAAATGTTCCTAAATAAATATTTAATTAAATGTATATGTTTTAATACATTTTTAAAATATTTTGTGTCTTATATTTTGTATATATTGGGCAGTCGTGGCCTAATGGATAGAGAGTCGGACTTGTAACCCAAAGGTCATGGGTTCGAGTCTCAGGTCCGGCAGGGATTGTCGGTGAGGGGAGTGAATGTCCAACGCTCTCTCCACCCTCAATACCCCGACTGAGGTGAGACCCTTGAGCAAGGCACCGTACCCCCAACTGCTCCCCGGGCGCCGCAGCAATGGCTGCCCACTGCTCCGGGTGTGTGTTCACGGTGTGTGTGTTCACTGCTGTGTGTGTGCACTTGGATGGGTTAAATGCAGAGCACAAATTCCGAGTATGGGTCACCATACTTGGCCACATGTCACTTCACTATATTCACTTTCTGGAAAACAAATTACCTGGTTTGTTGAAGTAGTTGTAATGTTCATAAAATAAATGTTGCTAAACAAATATTCTATGAAGTTTATATATGTTTTATGTAATTATTTATATTTTAAATATACACACATATTCTGAAAAAAATTACCATAGACTGGCGAGGAACCATATTTGGCAACTTCGTTGACCTTGATTTGCAACATAAAAATATAATTTGTAAATCACATCAAGGCCACGTTTTGAAATGGCCAATTTATATCCATCCTAAATCAAAAGTTCAATGTTTTTGATAACTATTAATCTAGAGCAGTGGTGCCCAACCCTGCTCCTGGAGAGCCACCATCCTGCAGATTTCAGCTCCAACCCCAATCAAACACACCTGAATCAGCTAATCAAGAAGCGCATGGTTGCTTGATGATTACAGACAGGTGTGTTGGAGCAGGACTGTACACCCCTGATCTAGATCAAAGGTGCCCGACCACATTCCTGGAGGCCCCCCAACACTGCATGTTTTCTTAAAGGTTTAGTTCACCAAAAAATGAAAATAATGTCATTTATTACTCGCCCTCATGCTGTTTTGTTGAAATCTCAGTGAGGCCTGCATAGCCAGCAATGACATTTCCTCTCTCAAGATCCATTAATGTACTAAAAACATATTTAAATCAGTTCATGTGAGTACAGTGGTTCAATATTAATATTACAAAGTGACAAGAACATTTTTGGTTTGGCAAAAAAACAGAAAAACGACTTATATAGTGATGGCCGATTTCAAAACACTGCTTCAGAGCGAGATTTCACTAGGATGGTGAAATTGTAGCCTCTCTTGATCAGGATTTTAATAAAGTAGATCATTGCCAGCCAAATACACACTGCATGAAAAGTGGGATTTTCGTCAGTCAGTGGCACTGTAGATTGTCGTGGAAGTTCAGGTTTACGACTGCACATGGCAATTTGCAGGCAACACTAAAAACTGCCGTGAATTGTCAGAAATTGACGTGGGCCTTGCTTGGCAGTTGTTCCCCCATGACCCCCCTTCCCCTAATTCCAGGGGAGGCTTTAACATGTAAATGAAAATGCTGTGAGCTATACAAATGCAAATCAGTGACATTTTTCTAAAAGGTATAGGTTGTTTGCACATGACGTCACAGCAGCAGCGCGAATGAGTCTGGAGGGCAGGGAGTGATTTTTCTATAAAGGAATCCTATCAAAAACTCAAAATTCGTATGTTTTGTGTCGTTTATGGCTGCTCAAATCGATAAAATCGAGAACCCAGAAGGTGTGTATATCGTTTACATAACTTATACCATTTTTTATAACTTACATCGTTTTTTAACTTTAAAAGTTGTCGCCTTTAATAGCGTTTTGCGTCTGCTGATACTGAAATGAATATGGATACCTGCTTACCTTATTTGTTTTTGACTTGGTTAAATATCCACATTCTTCATGGGATCGTTTGCAGGGAAGAGAAGATATTTTATCCCATTGAATGATAATTTGGTGTTTTCACTTCAGTTTTGTAGTATTCCGTTCACAATGTTGATCTGGTTACCGTGAGAACAGTGTCACGCACTGCTGCTTCAGCCATCATATGGTAGAAAATGTCCAAATAAATAAATGTTTAACAAGCTGACAGAAGTCTATTCAACAACAAAGACAACACTTTCAAAAACACTCAGCTATGTGATTATTTTATTGAGTGATAGGGAGTGGGTTAAATCAGTGAGACTATTAGATTTGCTATACGTCGTCTTCCCGTCACCTCCTCAACCAATAGTGTGTTTTACACATATAAAAGTTAACAATTGTTTTCCAGTTTTTTATTTTCTTTGAACGATGATGTGAGCTCCTGTTGCAATTCTCGATTCAGCATAAATGACCTACAATGGCGACATTTTTCACAATCGCGACAGAAAATCAANGTCACATATACCCTGAACTCTCGGTTGATTAACCCAAACCTTGCTTACTCGAGGTATGCTGGTTCCAAAAATGCGTCCGGGAGTAAGTTCAGCCAACCCAGAGTATGTTCCTGGTTAACACACACTGGTTAACTCTTCATAACATAAAGATCATGTCCAACATATGTTGTGGTTTTCTGCTTATACCTTTCTAAATCAGCACAGAAAGGACTTTTCTCCATCTCTTCCTTTCTAATTTTCACTGCTTGCCCTCCACCGGTATTTCGCGCGTCACCAGAACCACGTGATTGCAAACAACCTATTAACTTCATTCTAAGAAAATCTCTGGTATAAATAGATCAGGCTCAGCATAGCCTAATTATAAAATCTTAAATTTTAGCTTGAATTTATATATTTAATGAAATTATGCTAGATTATTTATTGTGTGTCATTAGCAATGGCCAATGTTTTGTAAAAAAGATACACAAATCAATTTATTTAAACAATTAGTTTTAATCAGGCTTTGCCACAAAGGTAAAATGTGCATTCCATGCAAACAACATCACAGTCTCCTAGAGCTCAACCACTGTGCATAGTGGCATGACTACAGTGACCTTTTCTTTGGTCTTGCTTAAATGCACAGTGGATGTATTAACCACACATCTTCCAGCAATGCGCTCAACAGGCAGAAGTGATGCTGGGTATGACATGTCTGTTCCCTGCAAGCTCCAAACTTCTATTGGCTTTCCATAAAAATGTCTGTCCGGATGGGGATGAAGCCAGGAAACTTGTGCAATAACATGTTTAAATGCAGTACCTTTTGACACAACATTAACAACTATAAACTGCTTTATAATGGCTGGCCGTAGTTCTGCTAGAGAGTCAAGGATGGGTTCCTCAAAACTGTTAGTGTTTCCACACCACTTAGCATATACATATGCTGACCTTTCTGTGGTCAAAATACTGTGTATGACAGAGTTCAGTGTTGCAATGTTCACAGAGGCGCCGAGGTCTTTTCAGACTTCAATCTTTCAACTGACAGCACACCGTGTTTATATCACAGAGCTTTATAGGCACACCGTGCTTGTTTACATCCGAGCTCGTCTCGCAAGTTCTTCCGTATAACAATGACCTCACATGTGATTGGAGGAGCCCGACGAGCCTTTTAGCCCTCATCCAATCACGTGCGAGGTCATGGGCATGACGACTCATACAGCAGTACTTGCAAGACGAGCATATAAACAGACATGTTTTTTACTCCTGTACTCAGACCTTTTCCTCCATTTCCTGTGTTTTTGCTGCTTTGCTGTTTCGTGATCTACAATGGCTGGACGGTGTCTCCCCTTCAACTCCTCTGCATGGACGCGATCAACCCCTTTCAGCCAGTCCACAGACCGGCGAGAAGAAACTGCTGAATGCTATCAGTGGGCTGTCTCGTCAGCTTACTCAGTTTGCTGCCGATGTAAATGAACAGTTCACTTTAGTAAACTCCAGGTTGCTGTCCATAGAAGATAGGTTGGCTGCTATGGAGTCGAAAAACTGTGTGGAAGATACTAACTCTAAGAAGAGAAGACGGGTGCACAATCCTACAATTGCGGTAAGACTGTAATCTAAGTTAAACTAGCCTAAAAGCAAAGCTTTTTTAAGTAGCACAAGCTAAAATCAGCCTTGAAAAAGAACAATTGTAAGTTGCTTTATAAAAGTGTTTTTTTTTTGGTCTTGTAATTTACAGGAAGCAGTACGCCGTCTTCACAACTCGGAGACAAATTGTAGGCGCTACGAACCGGAGCAAGGGTAAGATTCAAAGAATATGCTTTCATTCTCCTGTATAAGGAAATAGATCCTTTAATAGATAACGTTACCGATCTTAACCGTATATTTTGTTTCACAGGCTAACCTCGCCTCATAACGAGGCCGTGACCTCTTATTTGCTCGGAGCTATGTCTGCAAGTCCAGATTTACATGATGCTGATAAAGATGACATTGTGTGTAAGTAACTTTTACTATTTTCTCCTTTATTGTTTTTATTGTTTAAGTTCTTTTACACGTTGTTTTTTATTCATATCACTCTCATTTAATTGTTTTCCAGCTGCCTGTAAGACATATTACGAGACAGTACGCAGGAGCTTCAGGTACAAACATCCAGATCTTGTATCGCAGGCGGAAGCTGCGAAGCGTTCAGCTCGGAGTCGAGCAAGAAGAAAGAGGGTGAGATTTATTAGATTAGATCCGTCAATGTGACTATTTTTCAGGTGCATTAATAGATGTTGAGTCCATACGCAGTGCATCGCACAATACTGATTGTCTTTATTGGTTGTTTTTACAGCTGCTAGAAGCAAGACAGAGTGTGCTAGCTGAGGATGAGGTGGGCCTTTGGAAGTGCGCTACCATAGACCTGATGTCTGATGAGGAAGACGGCATCGTTGGCGGGGTGTCTGGATGGATTGTGCAACCTCCATCCTTTCGCAGCCAGGAGCTCACCGAGCTCTGTGCCACGCTGCAGTCGAGATTAGAGGCGATTCCAAAGTACAGGGCAACGCACCACAGACGTCTGCAAAATGGACTGAATTCAGATAGAATGCCGCTAGTTACCTACAGCTCCGAAGCGGAAAACAGAGACTTCATGGTGCTGTAGGATTTTGGGCTTCTCGTGAGCTTCCCATTTGTTGTGTGGGCAGATCTCCTACGTTTTATACATGGTTGTGTGTTTGTGCTAATAAAGCTCTTTCTTTGAATAAACAGCACGTCCCCGGCAAATTTTCCTTTCCTCAATAAATTCATGTCCTTGATGGTAATAATAGTGTAGTCCATAGGATAACAATGACATGAATATACAACATAATAGCATATCATATATATATTATTTAATTTGATATATTCATATGTTATAATTTTGGGATTTAAATTTATAATGACCCAGGGTGACCAATAGTAACAGATCTGCCAACCAATCACGAGCGATTTTTCTTGTTTAAATGAATGTAGTAGTTTCAACCAATACTGAGTGAGGAAATTCAAGCCATTCTCTGGCAAGGCGCGAGCGCTGCTATTCATATGCTAATTAGAGCCATTACCGCGCCTCCGCGAGCTCAACATACGTCATGGTTTGTTTCCGTCAATATGTGGCACAGACGAATGCGATGTTCACAGGCTGTAAATTGTCGTTAATTGTCGAAAATTAGGGAGATTTCCGGCCGTTTACGGGGACGAAAATCCCACTTTTCATGCAGTGACAGTCTCTCCCCCTCCCCCCTCTAAATAAATTGTTTTATTCCCCAGGAGACACAATACATTTTATTTTTAGATCAGTCTATAATTAACTATATCTCCTGGGACAAACTGTGCTTTTTTAATAATGGGTTTAACTGCCAGCTTGAAGGTTTTTGGGACATGTCCAAAGTTAGAGTATTGTGAAGAACAGTGGTTCTCAACTCTGGCCATCAAGGTCACTGACTACTGAACTAGGGAGTTGATTGAGACGCATGATGGGTGCTCTGCCAGTTCTAATCTCCCCATTTCTGCAGAGATTAGCTCCAACATTGATCAAACTCACCTGCCTGTATCTTTCTAGTTCTCCTAAAGACCTTGACTAGCTTGTTCATGTGTTTGATTAGGGTTAAAGGCAAACTGCAGAAAAGTGGATCTTGAGAACTCCTGGGAAAGACATTCTTAGATTATATGTAATACCTCTTAGTAGCATAGTAGGTATTGGACAGAGATGTGAAATCCTGCTTCTGGAAGGCCATCATTGTGCAAAGTTTAGCTCCATCCTCAATTAAACACACCGGAACCAGCTAATAAATGTCTTCAGGCAACTCCAGGAGATGGTTTGGTCATCCCTAGTATAGGATCTAATATGTTGTTGCATTACATATTTAAATTTTTTGTTGTTGGTTGCCTTTTGTGATTAAACTGGGTTTAATTTTTTTGTTGTTGTTTTTTCATCTTAGATCTAATGGCGCTGAAAGAGGAGAGGGAATTACTCAATGCAGAGAAAGATCAATATGAGAAACTTCATGATTTAATACCTGGAGAAAAATCTTTTAAATGCTCACAGACTGAAAAGACTTCCACACGAAAAAAAGCTCAAAAGTCAGGAACTAGAAGTTATTTCACTTGCATTCACTGTGGAAAATGTTTTAATCGACAAGGAAACCTTAAAGTCCACATGAGAATTCACACTGGAGAGAAGCCTAACGGATCCCCTCAATGTGGAAAGAGTTTCAATCAAGATGGAAGCCTTAAAGTTCATATGAGAGTTAACAAAAGTAGTACTCTTAACAGGCACATGAGCGTTCACACTGGAGAGAAGCCTTACACATGCCCTCAGTGTGGAAGGAGTTTTAATAATCATGGAAACCTTAAAGACCACATGAGAATTCACACTGGAGAGAAGCCTAATGGATCCCCTCAGTGTGAAAAGAGTTGCAATCAAGATGAAAGCCTTAAAGTTCATATGAGAGTTAACAATGGAAAGAGTCCCTTCACATGCCAACAATGTGGAAAGAGTTTCACTCTTAAAAGTGGTCTTAAAAGGCACATGAGAATTCACACTAATGATAAGCCTTACACCTGCCAACAATGTGGAAACAGTTTCACTCTTAAAAGTACTCTTAACAGGCACATGAGAATTCACACTAATGATAAGCCTTACACCTGCCAACAATGTGGAAACAGTTTCACTCTTAAAAGTAGTCTTAACAGGCACATGATAATTCACACTGGAGAGAAGCCTTACACATGCCAACAGTGTGGAAGAAGTTTCATCAGTAAAGGACACCTTAATTACCACATGAAAGTTCACACTGGAGAGAACCTGTTCACTTGCCAACAATGTGGAAAGTGTGTCAGTCATGAATCAAGCCTTAAGAGGCACATGGAAGTTCACAGTGGAGAGAGCTCTTTCACTTGCCAACAGTGTGGAAAGAGTTTCAGGCATAATTCAAGCCTCAAAATGCACATGAGTATTCACACTGGAGAGAGCTTTATAACTTGCCAACGGTGTGGAAAGAGTTTCCGTCGAATATCTAGCCTTAACAGGCACATGAAAGTTCACATTGGAGAGAGAGCTTTCGCTTGCCAACAGTGTGGAGTAAGTTTCACTCAAAAAGGAAGCCTGAACAGGCACATGAGAAATCACACAGGAGAGAAGCCTCACACGTGTCCTCAGTGTGGAAAGAGTTTCAATCGTCATGGAAACCTTAAAGACCACATGAGAGTTCACACTGGAGAAAAGCTTTAAGGCCTGTACACACCGGGACGAATGTCGCACGCATTTTTTGCCAGCGTTTTTCGAGACGTTTGTTGTGTTCATACCCAAGCGATTTTTACTGCCAATGCGCAGAGTGAATGTGCAAATTCACTCCCCGACAGTATATGGCGCTTGTGCTGATCACAATGACAGTAGTGCAAGTGAACGGTAGAGCAAATAAACATATTTATGAAATATACATTCTCAACTATATTTCTTGAATGTAAATGAAAAAAACAAACAGTAAAAATACAGAAATAATACACATCTATTGGTGTGGCCAAGAACTGGCAGAGCACCCATCATGCGTCTCAATCAGCTCCCTAGTTCAGTAGTCAGGGCACTGATCAGGGAGTCGGCCACATTCATTTACACGGTATACTGATACACGACCTAGGAAGCTACGGAGCTGTTTGAGACGCAGGGATAGTTTGTAGGGGTCTTCCTCGTCTACTTACTTCCTCTTCGTCGTCTTGGTATCAATGTGTGCTTGGCAAGACCGTTTTGTGCTTGAGCGCCACCAAGTCATGTTTTACTGTAACTTCAGCAGCTCCATGCACATGAACAAAAGCGCCAATCTCATTGGTCTGCCAGTTTTTAACGCAGCGCGTCAAACCAAAAAAACGAACCCGAGGCGTTTTTTTATTTATTTTTTAAATGAAGCTTTTACACCTGCCGTTTTTCGCATAGGTGTCTCACATTGGCGCCCTTTGTTTAGTCACGAGACGTTAAACGTCGGCAATAATCGTGCGCGATATTTGTCCCGGTGTATACAAGCCTTTACACATGCACAAAGTGGGGAAAGAGTTTCACTCAAAAAACACACCTTGAAGTCCACACAAGGATTCACTCGAAAGAGAACTTTTAAATGTGACTAAGGTGGAATGAGTTTTACAGACAAGAAACACAATGTAATAACACCGGAGAGAAGACTTGTAAATATTGAGGTTCACATAAACTGGATAATGGCACTGTTCAACATCAACATCAAAACTGGTATCTGAATTTAATCAGCAATAAACTGAAAAACCACATTGCTGTCTTTTGTAGAACTGTTTACAGTTGACTTGACATTGTTTTAAATTGATGAATGTCACACTGTTATAGATCTTAACTGACTTGAGCTAAATAAATGATATCATTGTCTTTTAGAGCTGTTTTACAGCAACATTTGAATTGTCTCCATAGTTAAAGTCCACTGTACAATTTTAACCACAATTTAGCCATCTGTGACAAATTTTGCAAATCCTAAAAGATTCCTCTGATCCTAGGATAAAATATTTGAAGCGTTAGTTTTTATCGTTACTTTGACATTCACCAACAGCCGATTAATGATCATTGCAATCAATTATGACCTCAAAATTCTGGCAGTGTCAGATTTGACTCACAGTCCTGCAGTGTGACTTGTACGACAACTGTCAAATTGTCCTTGATTTTCAAGGCAAGCCATGACAAATGAGAGATTTCTTTGTAGCCACCATTTAAATCCGATGTATAATGCAGCTCACTTTTACCAAATGTGTCATTGGTTGATGATGTAAAACTCAAGGTTTTTTGTGTGTCCGTTGACTGTCATACATTCTGACAATAATGACAACTGAGATTTGACAGTGTGACAAGGCTTACAGTGGGGATTGTATTCATACAGTCTGACAAGGAACAAGTCGCTGCTTCTCTTATCCACTTCACTAGATTGCTAATTCCCCAAATTCTGAGCATAGACCATCAACTGCTCATGAAGGCTGAGAAGTTTGAGTTTCATTCCTCTTCTGTGTCCTACCTGGGGTATGTGACAAGGAGATGGATAATTCCAAGGCAAAGGCAGTACTAGAATGGTCCTGTCCCACCACTGTTAAGGAGCTGCTGAGATTTTTGGGGTTAAACCTTTATAGGAGATTTATCCAGTGCTTCAGCAGTGCAGCAGCATCTCTTACCACACCACTCAAAGGACAAGAGGATAAAGGCAAACTTAATTGGAAATCTGGTTGCATCACATTGCCTTTTCTGACTTGAGACATGCTGTACTTCAGCACCTACTCTGCATCATCCAGATCCTGCTTTGCCTTTTGTTGTAGGAGTGGATGCTTCAGACACAGGTCAGAAACAATGCTTTGTTTTTGAGACTCTCCTCAGCGGAATGCGAATACGATGTCAGCAACTGTGAAATGTTGGACATGAAAGCTAACTTTGGGAAATGGCATCACTGTTTGGAGGGAGTAAGAGTAGGCGCTCTTTTTCTCTAAGTGTATTTTTTATTACCTACAGTCTGGCTCAAAGAACTGCAAAGCTGATGCTCTCTCTCACATTCATGATTCTCCTGATTTAAACTCTGTAATGCACTCTCATGAGCAGAAATCCCCTACTTTTACTCTGTAAAGGTAAGCCCCTTGAGATTTAGCAGGCGCTGCTTCGCTATTCAGCTCTGGCTAATTGCTCTCCCAGCAAGATTTATGTACCTCCTACTCTCTAAGTGTGAGTACACGTTTATCTATCCTTGGCCCATCCTGGAATTCTGTTGACCATCAGGTTACTACACAGGGTGTCTGCAGATCTTTAAAATGTATTGAATATATCATTCAGTTAACGTGTCTTAAATTTGTTTATTTTCACTCTTTGACATGGTTTTAAGATTTCAGAGACCAATGTGTTGTGCCAGGACTGCACCCAACTCGGTTCTCCTTCACTTAAACCAGAGGTGCCCAAACCTTTTCCTATCAAGGGCCAAAAATCAAACTTGATTGAGGGCCGTGGGCCAAATGTAAATGTTGCTTGACAATAATACATTTAAATTAAAATAGCTAGGTTTCCCCTAATTTATTTCATATTTCAAAATAAATAAAGAGTAAAACATTACTTTGTAATTTGCTTAAGAATTAGACCTTGAAGTGAAAAAGCAGGAGAATGAAAATTTACATTTAAAACTCAGAGTAGTAGAGGCAGAAACTGATAGAGAGGTTAAACTCCGTACTTTAGCATGTCGATCAGGAAACCCATTCCCCCTCCGCGCTCCAGACCTCCCTCTGTTTCTTCCCCCGTGTCTTTTCCTGCTACACCTGTAATCTCACATTTAAGAGATGCTCAGGAATTTGATGTCATTAAATACGTCAAGCTTGTGCCTCCCTTTCGCGAGTCTGAGGTTGATGCATAATTTGTTGCTTTCGAGCGGGTCGCAGGTAAGCTTAAATGGCCGTATGATATGTGGGTGTTATTGCTGCAATGTAGCTTAACAGGTTAGGCTCAAGAGATTTGTGCATTGTTACCAATTGAGCTGTCTCTCGATTATGAGGTTCTTAAAGCCGCTGTTCTTAGAGGATATGAGCTGGTCCCTGAGGCGTATCGGCAAAAGTTTCGAAAGCATGCAAAGTCAGAGAGACAGACGTATGTGGAATTGGCGAGAGAGAAAAGAGTGATGTTTGAAAAATTGTGTCTATCCAGTAAAACCACAACTTTCGAGGAGTTGATCTTACTGAAAGATTTTAAAACCTTTCTTCCTGAGGGTGTCGTCGTTCATTTAAACGAGTGAAAGGTGACTTCATTGTTGGATGCTGCTGTGTTAGCAGGCAAATATCGTCAAATATTCCGTTTGCTAATAAAAATACTATATGAGATTTCTCACGTGTATCTCCGTATATGTCAAAAAGTAATGGAAATAAGGACAAGTCTGAGGTTGGAGAAGAGGTAAATAAACCCACATGAGACTCTTAGTGTTGACCGAGATCAGTTAATTGAAGCGCAAAAGGCAGACCCATCTCTTACTCCATGTTTTGATGTTGCCCTTGACTGTAAGGAATTGCCCGAAGCTAGAATTGCTTACTACTGTGATAACGGGGTGGTAATGAGGATGGAAGCCAAAGGATGATAATTCTAATTGCCGTGAAGTTCATCAAATCGTCCTTGCTGCTTATCGTCCACAAGTGCTGAAGCTTGCCCATGAAAATGCACTTGCAGGGCATTTAGGTGTCAATAAAACCTATCACCGTATAACAATTTTTTATTTTTTTTTGGCCAGGGTGCAAGTCCTCAATAGCAAAGTTTTGCTGAACTTGTGGGGTATGTCAGAGCTCTGATAAACCAAACCAGAAGGTTCCCGTGGCTCCTCTGCATCCCGTGCCCGTGATGGCTGAACCGTTTGAACGGTTGATATTAGACTGTGTAGGTCCACTGCCTAAAACCAAAAGTGGGTACCAGTATGTGCTGACCATCATGTGCACCGCAACCAGGTTCCCTGAAGCAGTTCCTTTACACGTGATTAAGGCTCTTGTGAAGTTTTGCACCACGTTTGGCTTACCCAAAGAAATCCAAACAGAACAAGGATCAAACTTTACCTCAAAGAAATTCAAGCAAATGTTAACTGAAATGGGAGTGTCGCCCCGCATGTCATCCTGAGTCGCAGGGTGCCCTTGAGCAGTACCATCAGACCTTAAAAGCCATGATATGTGTCTACTGTGTTGAAACTGGGAGAGAATGGGATGAGGGGCTTCCCTTCCTTCTGTTTGCTACTTGTGAGTCTGTGCAGGAATCAACCGGCTTTAGTCCTGCTGACCTTGTGTTTGGCCACACGATTCGTGGCCCGATGAAAATGCTGAGTGGACAGCTGCTTTCTGAGAGACGTTCGCCTGTGCCAAAGAGCGCCTGCATCGTGCCTGGGATGTTGCGAAAAGGCATTTGAGTGCTGTCCAGGTAAAAATTAAATCACGTTTCGACAAGAAGAGTGTTAAACGTAAGTTCAACCCTGGTGTCCTTGTCCTTTTACCAGTTCCGGGTTCTGTGTTTGCAGCAAAGTTTTCAGGCCCATATACTGTTGAAAGAAAACTGATTATGTGATTGCCACCCCAGACCGACAAAGACGTAAACGCGTCTGTCACATAAATATGTTGAAGAGATATTTGAAACGTGAAGATGAAACTTACACCTCTACTGCAAGTGTTGCCCCTATAGCTGCTGTCTCAGCTACAAGTTATTGTCCTGCCGAAGATGGGTTGATAGACAAAGTTCCTGTTAGCTCATGTGGAAGGCTTAAAAATTCAGTGATTCTGCAAGACTTCCCTATCTTACAGACTGCCAACGTAAAGAACTTCTGCAGCTGATAGCCAAGTTCATTATTTGCTGATGCACCAGGCAGAACTTAAGTGCTGACCAGTGATATTGATGTGGGTAATTCTCTGCCGGTTAAACAGAATGCCTACAGAGTGAACCCAAATAAACATGCAATAATGAAGGAGGAGGTGGAGTACATGATATTGCCGAGCCCAGTCAAAGCCCGTGGAGTTCACCCTGTTTACAGGTGCCCAAGCCAGACTCATCTTTTCGTTTCTGTACAGACTACCGTAAAGTGAATACAATCACCAAACCTCTCCCATTGCCATGAGTAGAGGATTGTGTAGACCGGGTGGGCTCCGCTAACTTTGTCTAAATTAGACCTCCTTAAAGGCTATTGGCAAGTCCCTCTCACTCCACGGGCCTCTGAAATTTCCGCATTTGTGACACCAGATCATTTCATGCAGTACAAGGTTTTAGCTTTTGGGATGCGAAATGCCCCCGCTATGTTTCAATGCCTGATGCAGAGGGTCCTAGTAGGTGTCACAGACTGTAAGGTCTATATCGACGATATTGTTGTCTATACAAAAACATTGGAAGAGCATGTTAAAACACTTGAGAGTGTATTCAGTAAGTTGGCTGCAGCGTCACTAACTTTAAATGCTGCCAAATGTGAATTCAGAAAAGTAGTAGTCACTTATTTGGGGAAACAAGTGGGTCAGGGATGCGTGAGACCTGTTGTTGCCAAAGTGGAGGCCATCTTACAGTTCCCTACCCCCAGCAATAAGCTTGAGTTGTACCGATTTCTCTACTATCGGGGGTTCTGCAGAAACTTCTCTGCAGTCGTTTCCCCACTCACTGATCTCTTAAGCGGTAACCAAAAGTTCATCTGGGATCGTGAATGTTCCCTAGCTTTTAATGCAGTGAAAGACCTGTTGTGTAATGCACCAGTGCTCTCGGCCCCTAACTTTGAAAAGTCATTCAAATTGCAAGTGGATGCCAGTGCCACGGGGGCAGGTGCAGTGTTGCTACGAGAAGATGAACAGGGTATTGACCATCCAGTCTCCTATTTTTCAAAGAAGTTTACATTATATTAGAAGCAATATAGTACCATCGAGAAAGAGGCTCTTGCTCTCTTACTTGCGCTTCAACACTTTGATGTTTACGTAGGAGGTAGCGCCACTCCTCTTCTTGTGTATACTGATCACAACCCCTTAAACTTTCTCGCCCAGATGTCTAACTCAAATCAGCGCTTGATGCGATGGGCGTTAATTGTTCAAGAATATAACCTGGACATTCGTCATATGTAAGGTTCTGAAAATGTGATTGTCGATGGGCAGATAGTACTGAAATTTAAGTTATTAAAATTATTTTGATAGGTCAGTTACTTCTTAAAACCCTAGTCAGGGGGAACTTTTTGTTTATTGTTTTGGCCTTTTCCCCTCCTGAAGCATTAACTTCAGTATCNCGGTGGAGGTGTCGCGTCCATAGGGACATAAGCTACTCTATTTTGTATGATGTAACTTGCCATTGTGTATATGTGTATACTGTGTTCCTGTCTCTCTTGCTTCTCCTGTTCTCTCTGCTTGACAGGCTAATGAGTGCCACCTGACTCCTGTTTGAGATTGTTAGCTGGAGTATAAAGGAACCTGCAGAGTGGCAGTCCAGTGAGAGAGGCTGAGGTGTTCCATCCTTGCAACTGCCATCTTCCAGTCCTGTTGTTCAGCTGTTGTATACTTAAAGTGTTTGTTGATTGCTTTACCGGTAGTGTCAAGTTAAAGTTGTTAAGAGTGTGAAGAACAGAGCATTTCAGCACTGTTGTAACTGCCTGAGTGGAAAATTTTTGTAGGGAGGTGGATGCCATTTATTTTTGAAATTACCTTTATTTTTCTCCTGTGTTTGAGTTAGAGAGGGAGTCAGGGAAGTGTCTTTGTATTTTGATAGGTCAGTTACTTCTTAAAACCCTAGTCAGGGGGAACTTTTTGTTTATTGTTTTGGCCTTTTCCCCTCCTGAAGCATTAACTTCAGTATCTTCCACATTCTGTTAAATAAAATACCTTTGGTTTATTTGCTTAAAGGATTAGTCCACTTTTAAATAAACTTTTCCTGATAATTTACTCACCCACATGTCATCCAAGATGTCCATGTCTTTCTTTCTTCAGTTGAAAAGAAATTAAAGTTTTTGATGAAAACATTCCAGGATTTTTCTCCTTATAGTAGGAGATGGGCACCAAACAGTTGAAGGTCATAATTAGTTTCACTGCAGCTTCAAATTGTTCAACACGATCCCAGATGAGAAATAAGGGTCTTATCTAGTGAACTCATTTTCTGAAAAAAATGGAAAATTATATGTTTTAACCTTAAATGCTCATCTTGAACTAGCTCTCTTCTTCTTCTCCTCTATTAGAATTCCAGCAGTGTAGAAACTGCTAAGTGTATTACTGCCCTCCACAGGCCAAAGTTTGAACTAATTGTTATATACTATTGAACTAGCATATTGCATATAAAAATGTTCAAACTTTGGCCTGTGGAGGGCAGTATTACGCTTAGCAGTGTCTACACTGCTGGAATTCAAATAGAGAAGAAGAGAGCTAGTTCAAGATGAGCATTTCTGGTTTAAACATCAGAAAATGAGCGATGGTTTCAATAGATAAGACCCTTATCTCTCATCTGGGATCATTTTGAACAATTTGAAGCTGCAGTGAAACTAATTTTGACCTTCAACCGTTTGGTGCCCATTCAAGTCTACTATAAGGAGAATGATCCTGGAATGTTTTCATCAAAAACTTTAATTTCTTTTCGACTGAAGAAAGAAAAACATGGACATCTTGGATGACATGGGGGTGAGTACATTTTTAAAGGGTTAGTTCACCCAAAAATGAATTTATTACTCGCCCTCATAGTGTTTCACACCCGTAAGACCTTCGTTAATCTTCGGAACACAAATTAAGATATTTATGTTGAAATCCGATGGCTCAGTGAGGCCTCCATAGCCAGCAATGACATTTCCTCTCTCAAGATCCATTAATGTACTAAAAACATATTTAAATCAGTTCATGTGAGTACAGTGGTTCAATATTAATATTATAAAGCGACAAGAATATTTTTGGGTGCGCCAAAAAAAACAATAACAACTTATATAGCGATGGCCGATTTCAAAACACTGCATCAGGAAGCTTCGGAGCGTTATGATCAGCGTGTCAAATCAGCTGTTTGTAGCGCCAAAGTCAGATGATTTCAGCAGTCTGCCGGTTTGACACGCGATCTGTATCATGATTCGATACGCTGATTCATAATGCTCCAAAGCTTCCTGGGGCCTGTACCATGAAGCCAGATTCGCTAGCTAGCAAGGTAAGTTTCAGATTAGTTTGTGTCAATCTTGGGTTTTAGGTGCCATGACAGTGACTTGGCTTTTAGTGGTGTTCATCACCATAGTACCTTACGCTCCACAGCTAACCTGCTCCGGGGCAGGTTATGTTCTGGATAAGAGATCTCAAACCGAAATTGGACCAATCAGATGTGAGCAAAGTGATAGTGACACATCCAAAGCAGTAAAGTCACGCCCCCAGTTTCACTTCCTCCAAATTAAAGGTCACTATATAGGCTAGTAAAAACAAATATTTAAAGATGAAATTGTCTGGCTTTAATGATAATTAGAATTATTTTATGATTTATACAATTATTATATGATCTATATTATTATTAATCCATTACACACAAGGAATTTTAGTTTAACAGTTATAATTGAGCATTTAGTTTAAATTAATATTAATATATGCGGGTCATATGTAATAAAAATAAGCTGTAGAATCAATAGATAACTCTTTAAAAATGACTATGTGACCTTACATGTATGAGTCTATTGCTATATATTATCAAGCAACTATATAAATTAAAATGGTTGACTCCACACAGCATTTTATTTCAACCATCGTTTTTTTAAAGTCTGTTGCTGTTTGTGCAATAAGAGTTGTTTGCTTTTTGAATCAACAACGGAGTTTAACAAATACGACTGATAGACTGACGATGAGGTTCAGGCTTTATTATGCTTAAATGCAGAGGACGAAATTCAGTGGGAACTGGAAAGTCATGCACAGTCCACCGGACTATCTTCACTGTTCTTTAGACTGCTATGGAATAACCCTTGCAGCTAGCAATAGGTCTGGAGGGAAAAAGTTCCTGGGACAAACTGTTCCGGGTAATTTCGGTGGAAACACGGACAACTTTGTGTGACATGAAAAAAAACTTTATTAACTAGACCAAGCACTTAAACTACTTTAACATACGTGCATACAGTTTACCAAGGGAAAGAGATGAGAAGCAGAATACAGGAAAGCAAGAAGTTACAGCATTGTTTGAATTTCAGCAGATCTATAGCCTTGAGCAAACCATCAGTTTAGTTCTAACAAACCCTTCTTTAAAAGGAAAGTAAGGATACTCAATGTATCAAATAATGAGACAAACTTTGATACTTGCATGTCTCACCCATTGGAATTAAACTGTCCTGATGCATTTTCTGGAAGCACCCGTTGATCTTTGCAGATGTTGTCTTGATGAGAGAGATCCAGTTGGATTCAGAGGATCGTTGGTGAATGGAAAGACAAGGCCGCAGGCCTGGCACAAGCTTGGGGGTCTTCTAGCTCAGCATCATCTTCATATAAGCATTTTTCTATAAAAGAGACCCGTGATCTTGAAGTGTGAAGATGCCACACCCTGAAGTTGTTTCTTCAGAGGGAACTTTTGAGTATTTGTTCTCTAGCAGGATATTAGCATAAGAAATTGGATTGGATGTATGAGAGAAGAACCTTCTAGATTCTTATAATACTAATGTGTCACAGAGTTAGCAACATGCAACATAAATTACTAAACAAGAAATGAAAGTTGGAGTCCAGTGATACCAAACATGCTACCCATGTGATTTTAGTTAACCACAATATGCAACTCTGAAACATTAATACCAAAGGAGTTCAAAAGAGAGACCTATACATAGGCCAAACCCTATAAAAGGTAAATCGTGAGATTGGAAAATTGGGTACGTTTATACAGTTCTCAAGTGGTTTTATATATAGAATAAAAATGGTTTATTTGTCCTTCTCAGAATCACATGTCTCTGCAAATTCTTAATGATTGTAAACCTCTGATAACAGTCTTCCTGTTATCAGAGTCCTGGTGAAAACTGCATTTGTTGCAGTTTTCTGGGGATGGTTCACAGACCTTTATTGAGAGAGTTGAGTTTTCTGGATTATTCATTAAATATAATGAATTCTTTGTGTTTGTTTGTTCCATATGCTACATATATGACGTGATAGTATGTCCCAAAGCTTGCACACTCAAAAGTATGCACTTTGTGTTCACAAAAAGAGTACGTACTTTTAGGGCGTAGCATAAGTAGGCGAATTGGGATGCAGCATTTTTTATGAATGGGTCATTGAATCCCTTTCTCAAATGATTCATTCAAAATTGTAGATTCATTCAGAAGTAAAACACCACATTCTGTTCGGGTTTCATTTGTGTGAAAATTTTTTAAATGTATGTCAGTTATATTAACTTGTCTAGTAACATGCTCATGTTAAGTTGAGAGTATTATGCCAGATGCGAACGATTGGCCATAGTTTCATCAATCCCGAAGCGTGCGCAGCGTCTTTTACAATTTAACTTTCGCACTACATGATTTTGGTATCATTATAAAAATAAAAAAGGGAATTCATTATCTGTAATGACAGAAATGTTTAACAAAAATGCCAATAAAATTATACTTGTTATAGGATTCGAACAACATAAAAAATGTGTGATGACAAAAACTAAGTTTGATTACTTTTTATTACACTTTTTACAAAATGAAATGTTATTATCCATGCAAGTGATTTCTGAAACTGATGTATTTAGTAAACCAAATACAGAACTTTAGTACAGAACCAAACACAGTTGATTTCAGGAATGAGTTTGCAAATGACATTTCATGTCTTTGTGATATTTGAAAGTCATCTCACACTGAGGACACGTGTAAGGCCTCTCTCCAGTGTGAAGCCTCATGTGAATGTTAAGGTTTCCTTTATGTATGAAACTCTTTCCACACTGAAGGCAGGTGAAAGGCTTCTCTCCAGTGTGAACTCTCATGTGAACCTCAAGGACTGATTTGGTTATGCAACCCTTTCCACAGTGATGGCACACATAAGGCTTCTCTTTAGTGTGAGTTATTACATGCTTCTCAAGGCGATCGCTGTCTGTGAAATTCCTTCCACACTGATGGCATGTAAAACCGTTTACTCTCAAGTGAGTCTTCGTGTGCTGATTAAGGTATACTTTACGACTGAAACTCTTTCCACACTGAGCACATATGAATGGTTTCTCTCCGGTGTGAACTCTCATGTGAGACTTAAGATAATCTTTTTGTAAGTAGCTCTTCTCACACACTTTACAGGTGAAAGGTCTCTCTCCAGTGTGAGATCTCATGTGGTAATCAAAGTTTCCTTTATGTGCAAAACTCTGTCCGCACTGTTGGCAGGTGAAAGGCTTCTCCCCGGTGTGAGTTCTCAGGTGTACGGTAAGCTGTTGTTTTTGAGTAAAACTGTGTCCACACTCTTGGCAGGTGTAAGGTTTCACTCCGGTGTGAATTCTCATGTGGGAATTAAAGTTTTCTTTACGTGCAAAACTCTGTCCACAATGTTGGCAGGTATAAGGCTTCTCTCCGCTGTGAATTCTCATGTGTACAGTAAGGTTTTGTTTTTGAGCAAAACCCTGTCCACAGTGAGGGCAGATGAAAGGCTTCTCTCCAGTGTGAATTCTTAAGTGGCAATTAAAGTTTTCTTTCTGTGCAAAACTCTGTCCACAATGTTGGCAGGTGTAAGGCTTCTCTCCAGTGTGAGTTCTCATGTGTACAGTAAGGTGTGGTTTTTTACTACAAGTCTTTCCACACTCATTGCATACATATGTCTTAGCTTCTCTTTTTATTAATGTAGTCTTTTCAGTCTGTGTGGATTTTTCTCCAGTCATGAAATCATGATGTTCATCACACTGATCTTTCTCTTTTACTTCATTCAATTCTTGACTTTCTTCTTTCAGTACCATCAGGTCTAAAGAAAAAAATAAATAAATGCAAATTAACACCAGTTTATTGGCACAAAAGAACATGCATCAAAATAGTGCATTAAAGGGTTAGTTCACTGAAGATGAACGAAGGTCTTACAAGTGTGGAACGACAGGAAGGTGAGTAATTAATGACAGAATTTTCATTTTTGGGTGAACTAACCCTTTAAAGGGATAGTTCAGCCAAAAATGAAAATTATCCCATGATTTACTCACCCTCAAGCCTAGGTGTATATGACTGATCTTTTTCCAGACAAACACAATCAGAGATATCTAAAAATTATCCTTAGTTCTCCAAAGTTTATAATGGTTGCAAATAGGTGGCCAGATTTTGAAGACAAATATCCTTATTTAAAACTTTATAAAGTAAAATAATGAGCTTCCGGCATAACAGCCATACGCATTTGGCGTACGTCTAAAAAGCGTTAACTTCAGCGACGTAGTACACAATGACACGACGTACTACGCGTTATAGTGTGGGACACAGCGTAGTACATCACGTCATTGTGCACTACGTCGAGGAAGTTAAAACTTTTTGTAGTACACCGAATGCGCATGCCTGTCATGCCGGAAGCGCGTTATTTTACTTTATGAAGTTTTAAATAAGGATATTTGTTTTACACAAACGAATGGATTCGAAAGACGAAAGGCCTTTATTAACCCCCTGGAGTCGTATAGATTCTTTTTTTTTTTTTTATGGATGGATGCATTTTTTTGGTCTACAAAATGTGGGCAGCCATTCACAACCATTATAAACATTGGAGGACTAAGGATATTTTTAAATGTATCTCAGATTGTGTTTGTCTGAAAGAAGACAGTCATATACACCTAGGATGGCTTGAGGGTGAGTAAATCATGGGATAATTTTCATTTTTGGATGAACTATCCCTTTAAAGCACCAAAGCCAACAACATGTATCCTATACAATAATCCTATACCCAATAAGCTACTGAAAGTGGAGTTACCCATTATCTCAGAATCTCTTCTCAATTTTGTTAACTGTTTGCATTCTTTAGAACAGCAAGACAGTCCAAGAAAGCTGGCAGTTATCAAACCCCTTACCACTTGACCCAAGAGAGTTGGTTTATCATGGGTCAATCCCAAATCTGCCATTCATGTCAAAAATGTTCGGAAAATAGTGAGGGCCCGAAGACCACGGGCATCCAATAAAGGTCTTCTGCCTTGTCCCTTATGTATGGAGATTTCTCCAGTTTCTCTGAATCTTTTGATGTTATGCACTGTAGATCAGGGATGGGCAACTTCGGTCCTAGAGGGCCACTGTCCTGCAGAGTTTAGCTCCATCCCTGGTAAAAACTCACTTGCCTATAGCTTTCTACTAATCCTGAAGACCTTGATTAGCTGGTTCAGGTGTGTTTGATTAGGGTTGGAGCTAAACTCTGCTGGGCAGTGGCCCATCAGGACTGAAGCTGCCCATCCCTGCTGTAGATGATGAGATTTGCAAAGCCTTTGCAATTTGACGTTGAGGAACATTGTTTTCCACAATCTTTTTACGCACCCTTTCACAGATTGAAGAGCCTCTGCCCATCTTTACTTCTGAGAGACTCTGCCTCTCTAATGCTGTGTTCACACCAAACGCGAATAGAGCGTCTGGCGCGAATGATTTCAATGTTAAGTCAATGTAAAGACGCGTTTACGCGCGTCTGGAGGTCTCGCGGCGCGAATGAGGCGTTTAGCGCGGCGCGGAAGACGCGAATTCGCCTCATTCGCGCGTCTAGTTCGCGCGAATGACGCGAATTGAGCGTTTCGCGCGAATGGTGCTTTTTGTGCATTTACGCGTTTGACGCGAATTCGCGTCTGACGCCCGAGTTGAAAAATTTGAACTTTGGCGTAAATTCGCGCCGCGTTAACCAATCAGGAGCCTGCTTTCAGCTGTGGCGGCAGGCCCGCCCGGAGTCACTCATTCAAAATGGAGGAACGACTGATATTATCAGAGCAGTCACCCAGAGATTTATGACAAGTTCATACTTCTATAGAGACAGGAATAAAAAGGACCTCGCTTGGAAGAGTGTCGGTGAGGAGATTGGGCAACCTGGTAAGTTGTAAATACACATTTCACTTTTGAGACATTACACAAGTACGGGGACGCTGACCCCTACGCCGCTGTTCTGCTCTTCAGAGCAAATACAAAGCGGTAGCTCTCTCGATGAACGCACGATCAACATCAGCCATCTTGCAAACAGACAACCGCCTAGCACCCCTCCCACAAGAAGCGGATTTCGCTTCAAACGCTTGTTTTTTACGCGCGTCTATTTCGCTCTAGACGCGCGAATGCATTCAAAATGTTCAAGCGGCAAACTAGACGCGGTAGACGCGAATTTGACGCTCTATTCGCGTTTGGTGTGAACGCAGCATAAGACATTCCTTTTATAGCTAATCATGTTACAGACCTGATATCAATTAACTTAATTAGTTGCTAGATGTTCTCCAAGCTGAATCTTTTCAAAATGTCTTGCTTTTTCAGCCATTTGTTGCCCCCGTGCCAACTTTGAGACCCGTAGCAGGCATCAAATTTGACATGAGCTCATTTAGTGGATAAAAAAGTGTAAAATTTCTCCATTTAAACGTTTGTTATCTTATCCATGTTCTATTATGAATAAAATATTGGCTCATGTGATTTGAAAGTCTTTTAGTTTTCATTTTATTCAAATTTGAAAAAATGTCCCAACTTTTCCGGAATTCAGGATGTCTAGAAAAATAATGTAGAGATTTTCTATATTTTCTTTAAAATATGGCTTCTGAAGTCTTTTGTGAGAAATTTTACTTCCGGATCTGAAAAATGCCAAACCGGAAGTGACATAATGGGAGGGAATGTGTTCAATTTAAACAATAGGAAAACAATGTAAATGTTTATTCATACTTGTATGACGGACCACAGGCATACAGCCTGCTATGCGGCCAAGAGAGCAGAGACAGGCCAGGATTAGACAGAACAATGGTCAGAAGAGACAAATTGAGTTGTGGTGTGAGGAGAACCCATGGAGAACAGGGCAGAGACCGATGTTAGCTTGTAGATATATACACGTTAGATAATGATATGTAACACTGATCAGATCACAATATTGAACAAATCATCATGTATCAGGCAACATGTGACGAGCAGGGTGGGCGAGAACCGTGAGGGAACGGCGCAAGGCCGGTGAAGCAAATGTTAATGAGCATCAGCTGCGCGTTGCACCGGTCTCGAATCTCTCACGGAGGAGCTCCGGAAGCATAAAAGGGGAGCAACGACAGTGAAGGACGAGAGAGGACCGGGCCTGGATTTTACTTTGTTTTATTATGTTTGTATGGCCGGCAGACGACTGTGAGGGTCTGCCGGCATTACTTTTGTTTTGTTCTTTGTTTATTTTATATTAAAGTTATGTTTAAATGTTTGCCGGTTTTCGCCTCCTCCTTCCTGTATCAACGAACTGTGTTACACAACAGCAAAGCTAGTATTGGTCATCTAGGAGTACTGATACTTACCAATAACAGAAACTAATAAGCTTTGATCAGGTGTATGTCACACTCGTTAATATCCATCCTCACTAACTTTATGTGATATAACGGTTTCTCATCATGATTGATTTGGTAACCACGGTGCACAGTTCACGTTTTCGTCGAGCTGCGTCTCTGACGGATCCGTGAGCGTGACCATCATGTCTCCCTCCAGCGGCTGAACCACAGACAGTATAGTGGTATTGTATGCGTTTCATGTTATCCTTTATTCATTAATTCTGTGTTATGAGTTTATTCTGTGCCCATTCACTGATAGTGTGAGGGTGTATATGATGTGTTGTATGTAGTTGAGTGAACTTGAATGTACATACATGGCATCTTGTGTGTAAGTTTATTCATTTAATATAATCATTTACAGAAGTATTACAATGTTTAACTCCATAATATCCCCAGGATGATAATCCTCTGGTCTAAAGTGAAAGCGTTTTTTGAAGCAGATGCAGAAGTGAAGTCCCCTCTCTTCACCTGCATAAAAAGCAGGTTTTCTTGTTAGAAAACCTGTGGACTCGATGTCCTGACAGGCTGGAGTTTATGCAACCTCCACAAACACAATTTACCATGACGATGATAAACTGAAATACAAAAACTACCGAAAACACACTGACTCACGACCGCTCCTACTAAATACCAACCTACTCTGCACTGAGTCAATACAAACAATTCCCTCTCGTGACGTAAAATGACGCGACGTTTAGGGGGGAAAAAGAAGTGTTTTTTAAAGAAACAGTCACTTTATCTACTAAATTCTTAAATCATGCAGTACCCTTTCATGTGGTATTTTCGTACAAGGTTATGTATTCATCTGGAAAAATATGCCCTTAAATGCTTGCAGAAACCCTGTATAAAAACAGTGGACAATGTCTATTTTTTTTAAATCAAGCTTTCAGAAAATAAAGTAGAGAAAGCTGCAGGCACGATTTCTCACATTTGTATGCTAATGTTTTTGACAAATGACTAATTTGTTTGATTCAATGAATATTTGAATGTTTCTAACCCACTGTCTTTGAGGTTTGAAAGAGTGAGTGTCCCAAGACTGGTTTGATACAGAAGGGGAAAAAACCCTTATAGAGAACAAATGGGAAGTTGATAACTCACATTTACTTTATTCAAAATAAGTGTTCAAAAAGAAAACCAACCTGTTTGTGTCTCAGTATCTTCTTGTTTCACTCTGAATGTTTCTTCAATCTTAATGTCTTCACTCTCCTCTTTAATAAACTCCATTGTTATAATAGTGTAACGTGGATCTCAGTCGCTTCACCAGGAGTTTTTCTGTGTGTTTGTCCTGTTTAAGATGAGAATAATTAACAGAAAGAGAGAGTTTAAGGTGCAGTAGGTGATCTGGGAAATGCTAACATTAGCCTGCTAGCATTGAAAACATACAATCCCACAGAAGAAACATACTGAGGTAAAAATTCAAAATGTTGTGTATGTATATTATGATATAGTAACATAACATGACAATGAAGCTATTTTGCAAATATTCTCACGATTGCAAACGTTACATTGATTTTAGTTCAATAAACAAATAGTTACACATAGACGTGCTGATATTCAGTAATGCGATATATAATTATAATGAATATGCACGATATTGTTATGGTTGGCACTTCAAAATACTGTAAATAATAATTTTACCAATTATAAAAAATTTTATAATGCATTTAAGAATACTTTCCCCATCAACCATATAAAATGGACAACACCGCTGTATTCTGCGTCAAAGGGACACGTGCTCACATGTAAACAAGCCCAACGTGCACGAGAAGCACGTGCACGTTCACTCTCTGACAGCAGAGGGCGCTGATTGAACAGCAGAATGCAGCGGTTACCCCGGAAACTTGACAACAAATACTACGCAGTTGCTTTGTTAGCATCACTTGCATCAGTTTTATTTATTAACTAACATTAACAATACTTTCTGTAACAAATGTAGCTATTGCTCAATCGTAGTTAATGCATTACGTAAAGTGTTACCTGTTGTTCTTTATAATTCTTTTGCCCTTTAATCTGTTTGAAAATTGTACTTTATATTTTTGGTGGAGTGTATTATTGTATTTAAACATTCAGAGTTCTTTTTGTTATTACAAAAAGCGTTCTTAAACCTGTGACAACACTTTTTTTTGCAACTTATTTCAATATCGTGATAATACCATATACTGTGATAAAAGCTTAAGCAATTAATCGCAACATGAAAATTTTATACCGTCACATGCCTAGTTACACACCCAGTATTGATAGTTGTGTTCTGTTTGAGTTTCACCAATGAAAATAGCTCCAAACAAAGATCACAGCAGAACTATTGCGTATCACAAAGCAACTCTGCGATGTTTTGTTACTGAATGATTCGGCTTTTTGAGTTGTAATTTTGCTGCGTAAATTATGTAATTTAATTGGTAACAGCCCTATAGTGCATAATTTATCAAATGTAAGAATTTGATATGAACGATGAAGCATACATTTTATAAGATTAAAAAAAGGCCTTTATAAATGTAAAGAACGTCCTGGGGTAAATATCAAAAATATGCAGATTTAAGAATGTAAAAGCTGATAGAATGCTGATAAAAAAATATTTACGCAACCATAAATATCAGTGATGCGATGCTTTTGTGGGGATTTTTTTGTATGGCATATTGTCTACTAATATGAAAAGTTAAATGTATATCATAAATAGCATTTATGACAGCAAAGATATTTTGTTTTATTCTTACATGCAACACATTAAATATTAAATATATTGGTGTGTAAAATAATGTGCATTTCCATCACAGGTTTGGTCTTAAATTTCATACAAGGTGATATTAAAAAAAGTCTTAAATTTCACTTGTTGTATCTGTAGACACCCTGTTGAATGATCGCAGTGTGTTTGTATACACCCCACTGCGCAGTGGTACTATACAAACACACTGCGATCATTCAGACAGAACGCAATGATTGAACTAACATTTTATGCTCCTACGCCTTCCACAGACAATATATATATATTTATAAAAATACATTTAGACCACTTAACAGTGTTTGCTGTCAGGATATGAGGAGACTTTAAACCAGCATAACAAAATGTTTCTGTAGAGAATCACCTATTGCACCTTTAATGGCCTTTAATGACTTGATTAGACACAAAAAAGTTTAGAACTAGCACTAAAATTACACACACTTAATATCTGTGATTTATATTTAGTATTTTAATAGATACATTTAATAGATTACACTAGTTTAATAATTAGATGTCATTACACACGTTTTACTTATAAAAATAACGTTCATTAATAGTAGATGAAGTATTACAATGGTTACATTCAACAAATATTAAGCCATTTTACAAAATTCCCTGAACAGGTTGCAATGTTTAAGAACACAAACCTTTCTCCAACCGAATCATAACTGATGCAGGAGCGCGGCGCAGACTTACGACGTCACATCGCCAATATAAAAGTCCCGTTCAGACGCTGCTGTGTAAAATCACAGAAGTGCATAGAAATTTACATAGGCTTAGCCTGAGTTTAATTATTGGTGAAATACATACATAAATTAATGTTTTCCAATGATGTGTTGAAAATATTAATAACTTCTAATAAAAAAGGGCTACTTAATAGCATTTAAATAATTCAATACTGAGTAATATGACTATGAACTATTTGACTTCATCCCCCTAAAATTAAAACCAATCTTTTCTCCATAATGTTTTGCCTTCACGATTTGTTAAACGAGGGTATCGCGGGGCATTAAAAAGCATTAAAAGTCATTAAATGGATTTCGCGAAAATTAAGGCCTTAAATGGCATTGAAAAGCATTAAATTTCATTTCTACTGGCATAACATTTTTTAGATAGTTTTGAAGAAAAAGAATGCTACCAGTTTATTTTGAATAAAGCCTAAATAATTAATAACTTTAATTAATTAATTAATTAATAACTGATTTGCTGTCGCAAAATATGTACATATCACAGAATGCAAACGCAACAATGACATGATGAATTTTCTAATTGCCGTATGTCGTCATCTATCGACATTTAGCGGCATATATAAATATATGGCATTAAAAAAAAATTAAATTGGCATGAAAAAGGCATTAAATTAGATTTGATGAAACCTGTAGAAACCCTGTAAACAAATCTGTGAAACTAAAGGCCTTTCGGGACTCTTCCACCATGGAGTCCCGAAAGGCCTTTAACACTTCTGCCACAATACCAGCTACAGTGCTGTGCCCAACCTGGTAGATGAAGGCAATGCTGTGGTACGAGTGCCCTGTTGCAAGAACCTGTGGAAATATGTATTAAGAGTTAAAGCAGAAATGTATATGAAAAGTATTAGCATGAATATTAATGGGATATTGACTGTTTATTAGTACTTAAAAAGCACATATTAAAGGATTAGTCCACTTTTAAATAAACTTTTCCTGATAATTTATTCACCCCCATGTCAACCAAGATGTCCATGTCTTTCTTTCTTCAGGCGAAAAGAAATTAAAGTTTTTGATGAAAACATTCCAGGATTTTTCTCCTTATAGTAGACTTCAATGGGCACCAAATGGTTTAAGGTCAAAATTAGTTTCACTGCAGCTTCAAATTGTTCAACACGATCCCAGATGAGAAATAAGGGTCTTATCTAGTGAAACCATCACTCATTTTCTGAAAAAAATTTAAATTAAATAAGTTTTAACCAGAAACGCTCATCTTGAACTAGCTCTCTACTTCTCCTCTATTAGAATTCCAGCAGTGTAGACACTGCTAAGTGTATTACTGCCCTCCACAGGTCAAAGTTTGAACTAATTGTTAAATACTATTGAACTAGCATATTGCATATAAAAATTAGTTCAAACTTTGACCTGTGGAGGGCAGTAATACACTTAGCAGTGTCTACACTGCTGGAATTCTAGATTCTAGATTTTTTTCAGAAAATGAGCGATGGTTTCACTAGATAAGACCCTTATTTCTCATCTGGGATCGTGTTGAATAATTTGAAGCTGCAGTGAAACTAATTATGACCTTCAACTGTTTGGTGCCCATCTCCTACTATAAGGAGAAAAATCCTGGAATGTTTTCATCAAAAACTTTAATTTCTTTTCGACTGAAGAGAGAAAGACATGGACATCTTGGATGACATGGGGGTGAATAAATTATCACGAAAAGTTTATTTAAAAGTGGACTAATCCTTTAATGCCTTATTCTTCAAGACCTAATTCTACATCCCTTAATTCTACCCAATACCTGAACTTAACAACTACTTTACTAAATATTAAAAAGCAGTAATTAAGAGTTTATTGAGGGAAAAGTCATAGTTAATAATAAGTTAATAGTGAGAATTGGACCCTAATCTAAAGTGTGACCAGAATTATTTATGTAGTTTTATATTATTTATTGGAATAAATTCAAAGAGCCATTTCATGTCTTTCCTTGTATCATTTATTAACTCGTAGTTGTATCACTCCGCTTGAAGTGACTGTCAAGTTGTTGTTGTTTTTTTTTTGTTTTTTTTTTGTTTTGTTTTTTTATTTATATTGTCCATTGAATCATATAGTCATATGTTCACTTGCCATCAATAAACCCTGCATTTGAGTTAACACAACACCATTGCCTCTGTGTACTTACTTTGATTACAGTTATTCAGTTAATGTTTTGTCTATTGAGCACTCTAAAACCTGTGCTATGTCTTTTACGGGTGTTTGAAATAGTCATCTCTTGTGCAAAGAACTCAAAATTTCTTTTCTAAGAATCATAATGCAATTTTTATTGTTGCTCAAGAGAAAAACTATAGCATTAGAAGACAAAACAAATCAAGCTGATCGGTCTGTAGATGGCTAAAATGGCTTTAATCTCATAGTGTTTGCACACAAAGAAAAAAAAATAACACTTTTTAGACCGTTCCTAGCTTCATTACTGCATGGAAATTGAATATTCAATGGACGTTCACAAAAAAAAGGCATTAAACCAATACTTTCACATTTTGATTGATTGAGCAGAATGTAGTTGGTTGTCATAGATGTTGGTGATGATAATTTGCTAATATTAACCTTCTTGAAATGTATAAATATGAAGCTATTCAATAAATAAGTCTGAATGTGCGTATGTGAAACCAACTTCACCACAGTAGCAATCAGACAAAAAAGTTGCAAGCTGCAGAGATTTGGGGTGTAACACCTGAACATATCCCAAACAAAAAAAAATGGGAAAATGTATTCGCATACGTTATGTCTTCCTTGAACACAATGTTCTGAGGGGAGATGTATGTTGTCTTCCCATCCCACAAAGCAGCAAGAGTTGTGACGTGTTTTGTCTGGCTGGATAACACCCTCTATTGTTTAAAATGTGAAGCTTCGGACGCTGGTTCCTCTTGACGCCATTCTGTAATGGGGAAAAAAGTGGTCATAAAACATTCATTGCGTTTTATATGAAAGCTCTTGAACCGCAACGTGAAAAAAACAAACCTAAGATTACAAGAATAAAGCTGTAGCAATACAAGATTAAATACTTAGTTTATTTTAGTAAAGAAATACGCTCGTGAAGTCCAACTGTAGGCCTCGGACATGGATCTAAACATGATAGTAGCTTTTACTTTTGTCTGTGCTTTAAACGAAAGGAAATTCTAGAGGTGCTAATCTACCATCATGGCATTACCATATGTCTTAGGACGTTACAAAATATACTTCGCCGGAATTGACTTTACAGGCGAAAACACTTTTCGGACGATGGAGGTAGCCAGCTTTATAATGAGGAAATCACGCCATCGGGCCAAATGATTGGATATGGAATGATGCACATAAAAGGTATCCAGAAAGGATTTACGGTGAAGAGGGAGACAGTACGGTTACTGTTAAGTGTTCTCAACCCAAATGGCATTGCCTTTAGACAAGCATGAAGACTCCGCCGGAGGAGATAACACAATCCTGGTCCAAACTTCATGTGGCATGTTGATTCATACGATCATTAGGCTTAAACCATACGACTCTTCATTACTGGATGTGTTGATGGACTCTCACGTAATGTGATGTGGTTGAAAGTTTATTTCACCAATATCGACTTGAAAGTCATTGCAACATATTTTATTGAGACAGTAAAGAATAGAGGTGGTTGTCCTAGAAGAATCTGTGCCGATCGTGGGACTGAAACCATTGCTATTGAGGAGATGCGGATCTTTCTTCGACGAGATGCTACAGATGACTTTGCTTTTCACTGGAACTTCTTATACGGTTCAAGCAATCACATTAAAAAGATCAAAAATAAAGAGAATATTCAGTTTTGGATTCACTTTTTTCAGGCTTTAAAAGAATACCATTTCAATGGGGACTTTCTTGACAAATCAATTGTTTGGTTTGGCTTTACATTTTGTTTTATGTTTATATTCTCATTTAAGGATGAACTTGACAGATTTATGCAGGAATGTACAACGCAACATTATGGCACCTCATGGGCATCATCCATCAAGTATATGACACCCCTCATCTTTATGGATCAGACGACTATATTTTCCAGTGTGATACTTTAGATGTTCAGAAACGCCAGGAGGAGTGTGCTGAGACAGTGTTTGTCCTGTTAATGGAAAAGCTTAATTTTCATCCTCAAGAGGATGCTGAGGAAGGCAGAAACCTGTACATTAGACTTAGTCAGGAGATACAGATCTATCTTTGCTCAATCTATCTACCGATTATCTTTGCTTAATGTTATGAACAGCAGCTATGCTAATTATTTTCCATTTGCTTTTTTGTCCCACTGTGACATTTGTGCTGGCTACTGTATACAAGCCTCCAGTGCACCATACAGACTTTATCGAAGTATTTGCTGATTTTCTATCAGTACTGGGTGCATATAAAGTCCTAAATTTCTGTGATTTGAAAAACCATGTAGATAATGAAAAAGACGGTTACTTTGGCGATGTACCTGAGTCTGCTTAAAAAGGGTGGTTTGGGGTACGGTTCGCTGCTGATATGAACGCAAACGTACCAAATTGGAGAAGTGAGCCACTATTAATGACGTATTATTTGATAAAAATGTGTTTGTGTGTGTTTCACTCAGCTCTTCTTTACAGGCTCTGCGGTGGACACCATTGTGAAGAATACTCCCACATTTGCAAGAATGAGGTCCAGGGCCTGAAATTAACACCCGACCATGCGCCAAATGCGGGTGAATTTTGCAATTGGCGGGTAAAACTGTCAATCTACCTGCCACATTGGCGGGTAGCCAATGAGAATTGAGTGATTCATTAGTTGTTGTTTTTTGTGTCTGTTGTTTTTCTTTTTTAAGTCCGCCATTTCATTGGATTTTAGCTCAAAATGTGGCGGCACATTACTGGGGTAAAGAGGCCAGCTGAAACGAACAACCAACAAAAAGATGAGGATGAGTCAAAGAAAAGTAAAAGACGACGTTTTAATTCAAAGTGGACAAAAACAAAAAAACTGGCTGGTAAAAAGTTACTGTGGCAGGTGGTCAAAAAAATTAACTTCAGGCCCTGATGAGGTCTGAGGCTGGAAAACATTTTATTTTATTTTCATTGAAAGCACAGGAACTATATTCATACATTACACTTGTGATTTACATGGGACTCCTCAGTGTCATCCTCCTCATTTCATGTCGACAACACGGGAAAAAGAAAAAAAAGAACTCAAGCCTATGACAGACTTTTCAAAATCAAGCCTCTGTACAACGACATCATCTCGGCATGCAAAACTTCCTTCCAGAGAGACAGCTTGCAGAGGACAAGAGGATGGTGCCTTCAAAAGGCACGAATCAGCATAAAGCAGTACATGAGATTCTGCCTGTGGTTTCACTTGGAACTTCATCGTCTATGAAGGCAAATCTTCCCTGGCCACTGGAAAAGGGCTCAGTTATGATTCATTTATGAAGCTCCTGGATCTGTCACTTCTCGTCAAAGGCTACCAGCTGTTTATGGACAACTTTTACACAAGCCTATGCCTTTTTATGGTCTTGCTCACTAAGAAGACACTGGTGGTGTGGCACAATACACACCAACCGGCAGGGCTTCCCCAGAACGAAAGCAAATGACCTCAGTCTCAGAGCCTAGAGGGGAACCATATGATGGATCCAAGATGGGAAGCTTTTCTTTGTGAAATAGATGGGCATAAGAGAGGTACAATTTGTTCGATGATGCATGTAGGCATGTCAAGAGTCTTGAGGGTGTATGGAAAAGGCACAGAATCCTGATTCCAGTTGCAGTTGAAGGACTATGATAAATATATGGGAGGTGTGGACATTAGCTGTTTTAAAGGAAATCATTTCTCAGATCTTAAAACGTACAGGGATAATTAAAAGGTTGTGTTTTATACATCAAATTGTATTGTACTTATGATTACCAAAAAAAAACAAAAAACAATGTTTTGGCTGAGGAACAGATTGATCCACCCTTACCAGCGTGTTACGTAAATTTATTTGATATTCTGCATATGTAGTGCAAACCACGGCTGTCTTGCACAACATTTGTAGAATATCAAAACTGCTTGATGCGGAAGTGGATGTAGCAGAGGAGGATGAAGCAGGACCTCAACCAGAAGGACATAACCCAGGGATCCTCATGAGGAATCAGCTTTCTTTTCTTTTTATCAATCAAAAAGAAATAGTTCTACCAAAGAAACCTTAAACATTCAGGATCTACAATTCCTCCCTGCACCTTCTCCAAAGCTGTGACCTTTCCAGCTGCAAACTATACATATGTATATTTTATAGCACTTTATGTATTTGCATCTGTAGATTTCAATTACAGTACTGCATATCTTGAGAGGCCGTTTTCTCAAAATGAGTTTTTTCTCCTGCTCCGAGTCAGAAATCTCCACTTCAGCAAAACTTACACCAAACTTTACCGTTTTATTCCTATCTATATTCTGAAGGTTTTTACTGAGGGGTTTGTTGATATATAATTTGCCTGATTTTAAACAACATTTTATTCCTAAAAAATGTGTGAAGTTTTTTTTTTTCTAGCTGTTAACAGTATGTTCTGATTTATGCAGTGATAAAAAGAGATAAACCCTTGACTCTAATATGTAAAAAAAAAAGAATCCAACATTCTTATTTTTGTTGTAGACATTTATGCAAATTAGAGTATATTTAACTAGATAATGCATCATTTGCATATTTAAACATAACATTTCAGAAAACTTGTAATACAAAAAAATGTTTGCAATAATCAATCAATTGGGGAAGTATGGTGATATTAGTTGATATTTTTATCCTCTTCACCTGGGGTGTCTCGCCTTAAACAAATGAGTATATACATTTACAATAACAGTTTAATTACAAGACGACACACAGCATATAGCACCTCTTGATGGAAATAACATCACAACATGTATTTCCATCAAGACATGCATCATTCTTTTGACCAAGATGTTATATTGACAATACAAGAGTCGAGAACTCTGTAAAGTCTCCTCCAGCACATCCCAAAGACTTTCCATGAATTTTAAGGTCTGCCAATTCATGTGTGAAATGATTCTTCATGCTCCTTCACAACCTGATGAATCTTCACATGGTGATCCTGGAATATGGCCATGATGTGTCTTCCTACATGGTTATTTAAGAAATGAAAAGCTACACACTCCATCAGTTAGAGTTAGAAGAACATATAACATAATAATAATCACTGCAATTATGATCCAATCATACTTTTTTAGTAGTTTCTAGTAGTTTTAGTAGTTCAGATCACATGATCATTCCTCCAGCAGTCTGGATTCCACCAACATTCCATTAGAATGTTCATCAGTGCTGATTAATTATTCATGACTCTCTGTGGTGATGTCACAGCCAGCACACTATAAATGAAGCTGCAGGAGTCCTTGAGCCCACATTTTTCTGCAGTAGTGATTACAGAGCAAACTTCTACACTCCTCAGTGATTGATGATAGATTACAATGGCTTGTAATACTAGAGTTCAATCAGACCATCACAGAGAACTGGCCTTTGCAGCCCGTTTAGCTGCAACACTTGCTGTACCACAGCTGGAGGACGACACTTTTCAATCAGTCATCTGCAACTTCATGTGGAATCTGACTGAGCAGTATGTCTATTTTTATTAGTAAAACTCTCTTATTATAGTGATGAAACTTATTTTAAAATAGTCGTGTAATTGTGTTAATATTATTTGGTTTATTTGGTTACACTTTATTTTGATGGTCTCCTTTAGACATCCTGTTGACTATAAATAATGTTGCTCCTACATGTCAAATCCCAGTCAGAGTATTAGTTAACTATTAGTAGACTGTCAGGGGTAGGGTTAGTAGATTAAGTTGACATATACTTGCAAACGGGGGTAATCAAAATAAAGTGTTAGCAGATATTAAGCAGAACGTTAGAAAAGTTTGTTCAATAATCAATTAATGAATCACATTTATTAAATAATCAACACTCATAAGTTATACAAACATTTAAATTGCACAAAGTAGTTATATATCAACTTTTTAATAACAGAATTATGTTTCCACTCCAATTTGTTGGTTAAATATGAACATTTAAATGACTGTAATAACTTGTTTTCATGACATTTATTCAAACATACATATAATAATGAAGACAACACTAACAGGATAAGTAAAAATATAATGAATATGCAATACAGTGGTTATGCCCCTCTCTAGAGTTATTTTTGTAGCTAACTAATGAGATATGGACATTGAATGGCTTTTTGAGGTAAATAATAATAAGCAACATTTTTAAAAGCTGGTTTGATATCTTTCCCCAGTTGAAACATTGCTTGAGTGATTACACAAGACGCACACTATTTCTTTCAACATACCTTCTGATGTTGCTATAACTAGTAGTAAAAAGGAAGAGATGATCAGTTCATGACTCAGACCTTGTTTCATATTAAAAGTAACAAAGCAATTTAACTTATTGCAATTAGGCTGTTGGATGGTGAGCTACAAATGTTTAGTGATGCTTTCTTTACACAACAACAGAAAACAAAAGAGCCTAAAATATCAAACTTTAAATTTAAGAATCCATATCTGTAAAAACTGAGAAATCAATATTATTGTCAACCCAGCAGTAGTGTCCACACAGCTGACATGTTTACCTGTTGTAGCTTATCTATGTTGTGTGCACGAACGGTCAAAACGCCCCATCAGAGAAGCGCTAATTAAACATCACTGTTTCGGTCAATGATTTTGGCCCTAGAAAACCATTTAGTCTGAAATCAAAAATGACAAAAATCATTTCGATCTAAAAAATTTCGCTAGCTGGTTCATGAAGTGTACTTGTACTATTATTGGAATTTTCACTGTGAACACACTACTCGCACCATTTATACAATGAAACGTCATAGAATAGTGAGATGCAACATGCTAAATTATGCTAGCACTGTGCTGAAACATGCAAGCAACATGCTAATTCAAGTTGTCAATGTGTTAAAACATGCTAACCACATGCTATTTCATGTTAGAAACACGCCTCTTTGTAAAAACATGTTACAAATCTCTTAGAATGTACACAACATTTTAAAATCTTCAAACTTCAAGCTTTTCAAAGATATTTCAAACTTTCAGACTAAGCTTTGTCAATCCAACATCAAAGTTTTTCTTTCATCAAACTTTACTCGTATTGCATTATATTAACATTTGTCTGTTTTTCAGGAATTTGGAAGTGATACAGGCGGCATTGAGCTACCGGGTAAGTCTACTTTTCCATATTAATTCACTATAAAAATCTAAGTCCATGTTTTAAAACACACTAAATGTAAGCTAGCATAAACTTAATGTGAGAAAAATCATTAGAACTGAAACTCATTTTGTTGTTTTCCACACAGTTCTCCAGACAGCAAATCTATCAAATGCTGACTTCCATTGCAACGTCAGCCGCCACAACTGCAACTGATTTAATGCCAAAACTATCTGGAATAGTGGGCATGAATCCATCTGCAGTTGTGAACTCAAACAGGCCATTAACATCAGAAACGCCAGCGATCCTGAAGATGGAACGGCTTCCATACGTGTATCCACTTGAATCTCTTTTTGGGATCACGGTGGATGGTCTCCTCAGCAGCGCTGAATGTGATTTCAGCGACTCTCTGGGTGAAGACGATCCGCGTTCCTCTGAACTCGCTGGCATTGTGGTGGAGGAAGTTTGTCATCGGGTGAATGTGGTGATGCACAACAACATGCTGAAGATCAACGCAGCCTCGTCACCATGCTTCGTTTACTTCCGTCCGGATGATTCCTGCACTAATATTGGTGAATTGCTGATTAGTGAGGTCATCCGAAAGCTGAGTGTTGTGCATTGCCACATCTCCCGCACAGTGGCCACAACAGCCATCGGCACGGTCCTTGCGGCAATAGTAGGCAAACTCCTGTGTGCTCTCAGAACGAGACATACGGTGCAGACCGCAAGCAATGTGATTGACTACATTGTGGAGGATGTCATTCAGGCATGGTCAAAGAATCCTACTGCAGCGTCCAGAACATGGGAAAGTGGGCCTGTCCCAGTTCTGCGGCCAACTTTTGAGTCATCTGAAGGTGGACTGTCACTTGTCCTGCTGGAGTCAGATCAACCCTCAGGCAGTGACGGACCAAAGACCACCACCTTATTTGACTCACTGATGACCGCTCTCTATATGTCGAAGTGTAACGGTCACTTCAGCCAGCAGGACAACAGTTACGCAGCCTCAGAACGTCTTCATCAAAGGCTCGCAGATTTAATGAACTGTGTCCTAAGAAGCGAGATGTCGCAGGCAGAGAGCGTCTCGGAGGAGAGCAGAATGACAGCTAAAGATTTCCTCCATTATTTTGTGGAGGAACTCGTACAGCGTCTTTTTGTGTCCTCCAGATTCCCCCATCCTGCGACACTCCCTGAAAATACTCCAGTGATGCCCTTCATCATCAAAGAAGAGGATTTCGGTCTGACAGTGGTGGATCATCTGACAGAGTTGGTGGTCAGTCAAGTTTTTGACTTGCTGGCAAAGAAATTTCCACCGATTGAACAGTTAGAAACACCGATTGAAGTGCACAGTCAGGCTGTGTCAGTACAGGAGGATCTCCCAAAACTGACCTTCAGAAATAAGTTCAAGATGATGAAGTCGAACATCCTCAAAAAGGTAATTTCTCCTCTGTATAAGTGTTTAATGTTCTGCCTAATACCTGTACTTACTTATTGAAATGAATTCTGTTTTAATAATGAGTGTTTGTTTGCAGATTAAGAATCCCTTCAGATCCAAAAAGGACAAGAACAAGGGTGATAGTGAGGAAAAAGCAGCTAAAAAATCCGACAAGAAGTTGTCATTTTTAGGGTGGACGATTCCCTTCTCCCTAAAATTGAAGTTTCGTGTCTAACATGGGACTGCACTACATCCTGCCCAGGCAAACCAATTAAGCAAGGATCCTGTTTGTGGACTTCAGCTCTGCTTTCAACACCATGATCCTGGATACCCTCCTGTATAAACTGACCCAGCTCTCTGTACCCATCTCCATCTGTCAGTGAATCACCAGCTTCCTGACAGACAGGCAGCAGCTAGTGAAGCTGGGAAAACTCACATCTAGGACCCTCACTATCAGCACTGGAGCTCCTAAGGGGTGCGTTCTCTCCCCACTGCTCTTCTCCCTCAGCACAAATGACTGCACCTCCAAAAACCCCTCTGTCAAACTCCTGAAATCCACAGACGACACCACAGTCATCAGCCTCATGATGAGTCTTCTTACAGACAAGAGGTTGAACAGCTGCTGGCTGTCTGGTGCAGTCACAACAACCTGGAGCTGAACATGCTCAAAACATTAGAGATGATAGTGGACTTTAGGAGAAACCCCCCTGCACTTCCCCCTCTCAGCATCATGAACGGTGCTGTGGAGGCAGTGGAGTCATTCAGGTTCCTGGGCACCACCATAATCCCAGGACTATAAAAAGCCATTATCAATGGAGCACAGATATTATAAATCACCACTGGTAACAGCACCTGACAAAAACCGGTCTGCATATTTCTCTCCAGCAGAACTGGATGTGCTCATGCAAGCCTATAGTGAGTACAAGCACATATTCAGAAAAAAAGCAATACAGATGCAGCGGCAAAAGAGAGAGAGTTAGTATGGGAGAAAATAGCTGCTCGAGTCAATGCGTAAGTTTAAATTTTAAATCACTGTTATACAGTGTTGGGCAAGTTCTGTAATTTCCTTTTTAGCTTGAACAAAATAAGGGATTACTCTTAATGTTTCTGTAATTTAATGAAAGTTACTTCTGATGCAATTGCATCAAATACTGAATTTTTTTTAAGAATTAAAAGTGCAGTTTTTTGTCCATCCTTGTATTGTGGTTGAGGTTGATATGGGATTTATAAAGTAAGTAATTATTACATTAATCTAATAACTTTTTTAGAGTAACTTACCCAACACTGCTGTTATAAATGTCAGACGTGAAACTGGAAGAACAGCACATTATTGAACCTAATTTTCATTTTCATGTAGGTGCACCCTGTTGAACAACCAGCATATGCTGGTTAGGTATGTTTTGAAGCACGAAATATGGTTTGAGCTGGTTTATGCTGTTTCACAGACAAATTTGAGTCCTTAATACGGGTTACGTTCACTCACACAGTATGGTTATTTACGGGAGTGACAACCGCATTCTATAACCGAACTCACACCTGCATTTTTCAAGAATTGACAGAAGTCTCTTCTCTTCTGTCCTCTCAGCTTCCCTCTCTAAATATTCCAGCTGGATCCTTTCTCTGCCTCTTTGTTGGCCCTCGCTCTCCAGTCTCTCTCCTGTCCTGCTGCTCCAGCTCCTTAGGGACTGAATCAAGAGAACTCCCTGTAGGAACAATTGAGTCTTCCTCTGATGAGGCAGTTAGGACAGGGGGCTGGATGGCCTCCCACCAATTGCCTCATCCATGAGGTTGTACCACTTCCATGTTCCTGCAGTAGACTCCCCCAATTCAGTCCCAATCCTAGTCGGTGCCTTCCTTAGCTCCTAAAAAAATTTTTTTTATATAAGCAAGTGATGTACAACCAAACAGAATTTCATATATAAAAAAGACTCTGACTAGGTAAAGTAATTCAATGTGGATATTTAAATTATGATAAGAGTTTTATTACAATTATAGACCTAAACAAATATGTTTCAGTCATATGACTTTGTACGGTCATCTGCCATATTTGTGACCATCAAGTAATGGCAGTCATACAAAAACACATGAACAGAGATGCCAAGAAAAAAAAATAAAAATTATCCCTGTGTTTGATTCATATCAGATATCAGAAAACATTTTTACAGATATCAAGCTAGCACAGACCTGACCAAATATAATTCACAGACAATTATGCATATTTAATCCACAATTTTTCTCTGTATGATGGAAGATAACTTGTGAATTTAGTTATCTTGATTTTGAAACATATATGTCAAATAACTGTTAAATGGCTTCTTTAAGCTTTCCTGGACTTGATTATTAAAAGATAACGTAAGACATTTTCCAAAATGTACATACATAATTACAAAAATACACATTTCAGATATTAATACAATAGTTTAAATATTACATACACAAATTATTCATATTAAGTTATATAATTATCACCTTGTTTTTAAACATTTTCTTGAATTTACAAAGTGAAATACACTTTTAATTCCTTATCACAATTATTCCATAGGTCTACCCAGACATACATCTATTTCCTGTATTAGTTCTTGCCCTTACTTTTTTTTAAACAAATATAGTCCTCTCAGTTTATACTGACTTTCTCTTATTTCAAACAGCCTCTATACACAATTTGGAAGTAAATTATTATACCTTATACATAGTCTGTGCAGTATAAAAATCCACTAAATCAACAAATTTTAAAGCATGTAATTTATTAAACAATATACTTGCTGGTTCACAATAGTCAACATTTTAAAACAACTTGCAAACTTAAAATCACCTCTGTTCAGAAAATTGCAAACATGACAATGACCATACAGTGTGAAGTTGAACATAAAAGAGTCTGTAAACTTAAACATAGGCACTGCTCATACCCTTAAATTGTTTTGTCTTCTGAGTCTTTGGTAGACTCACTTTTTTGAGTCTAGCTTCATGATCACTTTCTGGAACACTTCAAATGTGTAACAGAGCTCTTGTGCAAAGGTAAGATTCATCTGTCACATCTGTAAATTCGTATTTTGTGTTCGTGTAGATGCCAAAAATGGTCTTCTTGATCTCCGCCACAGTGCTCTCACTCTCAGAGTCAACCTTCTTTCAGGGAATAAAAATAAATACAATTAAATTCTATCTCTCACTCAATAAGTGTTGATATTTGCCAGTTTTATCATTGGATCCTGCTAGGCATATTGCAGCTGAAACGTTTTAAGAGTTCTTTGATAGTCTTCACAAGTGTCAACTTTTTTCTTTCCAATACCAGTCTGCCAAGCTCTCTCAGTTTTTGTCGAATATATTGGTGTTGGCTGATCCTCATTCTTGTTGAGCAGTCTGTAACCATACTCAAAAATGCAGCTGTCTATTTTATTTACAAATGCAACCTTGTCTTGATTCATTTCACTTAAGAACTTCCTCTATGCATCGCTAAATCCAATTGGAGCAGGTTCGGGAAATGCACACAATGCTTGAACTCTTATTGTACCTCATTTAGATGTCTTACCCTGAGGCTTGACCTGCAGACCTGGAAATGTTGCCACATTTTTCTAAACAATCCATAGCAGTAAACAGGGCATCATTTTTTTTATTTATTTTTTTACTTTGCTTGCATGGGATGAGTCTCCAAAACTTCAGTGTCGTGTTCAAAGTTCCCCTTGTTTTGGATATAATCCAACTGCCGTTGTCTTTCTTGAGTTTTTTGGCAAACGTAATGCTTTTATGACCTCAACCACATCACTGTGTCTACGCAACAAGTGTCTTGACATTTTATGAACTACTTGTCCATAATGCAAGCAGTGATGTTTCTTGTTATATCTTTCTTGAACCATCCTCCTTCTTTAAAATTGGATTAACAAAGACAGATGGCTCTTCTTCAAGTGACGTTAAAACAATCAAACTGACTCTGACTTTGGCAGTGATGGAGCAGCTGTCAATGTAGGATGCTGGAATGGTGTGTCTGCCCAACTTTTAAAGGACATTCCTCAACTTATATCAATTCACTGTGCCGCTTATAACTGGGAGCTCTGTGTTATATAAGCGATTAAAGAAGACTGCAACATGGCTAAACTTCAGGGTCCGTATTCACAAAACATTTTATCTTACAACTAATGGTGCGTTCACACCAGACATGAAAGAAGCGTTAAAGGATTAGTCCACTTTTAAATAAACTTTTCCTGATAATTTACTCACCCTCATATCATCCAAGATGTTCATGTCTTTCTTTCTTCAGTCGAAAAGAAATTAAGGTTTTTGATGAAAACATTCCAGGATTTTTCTCCTTATAGTGGACTTCAATGGGCACCAAACGGTTGAAGGTCAAAATTTGTTTCACTGCAGCTTCAAACTGTTCAAAACGATCCCAGATGAGAAATAAGGGTCTTATCTAGTGAAACCATCACTCATTTTCTGAAAAAAATTGAAAATTAAATAAGTTTGAACTAATTTTTATATGCAATATGCTAGTTCAATAGTATAATAACAATTAGTTCAAACTTTGGCCTGTGGAGGGCAGTATTACGCTTAGCAGCGTCTACACTGCTGGAATTCAAATAGAGGAGAAGAAGTAGAGAGCTAGTTCAAGATGAGCGTTTAAGATTAAAACTTATATAATTTTCAATTTTTTTCAGAAAATGAGTGATGGGTTCACTAGATAAGACCCTTATTTCTCATCTGGAATCGTGTTGAACAATTTGAAGCTGCAGTGAAACTAATTATGACCTTCAACTGTTTGGTGCCCATTGAAGTCCACTATAAGGAGAAAAATCCTGGAATGTTTTAATCAAAAACCTTAATTTCTTTTCGACTGAAAAAAGAAAGACATGGACATCTTGGATGACATGGGGGTGAGTAAATTATCAGGAAATGTTTATTTAAAAGTGGACTAATCCTTTAAGCGCGAGTGATTTACATACGACGTGATAGACATCCTGCGGCGCGATTCGCATGAATTGAGAGTTTCGGCCGAGTCGAAAAATCGGAACTTTGGCGAATATTTGCACCGCGTTAACCAATCAGGAGCTTGTGCTTGTAGTAATGTGATTACAACGTAGCGAGCAGAGGCAGAAATCCGAAACAACAATGGAGGACAAAATCATCGTGGCTGTATGTGGATACCCAGAGCTGTACGATACATCTTCATACTTTTATAGAAACAGGAATAAAAAGGATCTTGNATTTAAAAGTGGACTAATCCTTTAAGCGCGAGTGATTTACATACGACGTGATAGACATCCTGCGGCGCGATTCGCATGAATTGGGAGTTTCGGCCGAGTCGAAAAATCGGAACTTTGGCGAATATTTGCACCGCGTTAACCAATCAGGAGCTTGCGCTTGTAGTAATGTGATTACAACGTAGCGAGCAGAGGCAGAAATCCGAAACAACAATGGAGGACAAAATCATCGTGACTGTATGTGGATACCCGGAGCTGTACGATACATCTTCATACTTTTATAGAAACAGGAATAAAAAGGATCTTGCTTGGAAGAAAGTGAGTGAGGAGGTCGGACAATCTGGTAAATTGTAAAAAACGCTCTTAATTTGAGCTAATATATATATATATATATATATACACATATTGAGACTACAAGCTAGCTAAAGCCGGCAAATTGAGCTTATTTGCCATATTTTAGCCTTCCATAGCACATAAAGCGCAGCTACCCTCTAAACAAAATCCATGTCAGCCATTTCGCAAGGAGACTGGAGCCACCTGACAGAATTCGCACGCGAATGAAGAGAGTAAACTCAAAATGTTCAAGCATCTAACTACGCAGAAATAAGTCGCGTCTGGTGTGAATGCCCCATAAGAGTTCTCCTAAATAGTAGGTCTTAGCTAAGAGTTTTCTCTTCAAACCTATTCACAAAGCTGCTAAGACAAACTTTTACTAAGGAATGGAGAGAAGTCTTAAGCTAAGAGTGAGGGCGGGGTTGACCTCGTTGGATGATGTCAACATACTTACTAACCATGGACCTGGTGATTGGCTGATGGGGAGGAGTCTCTGTCAGTGATTTTATCAAAGAAATATTGTAGAACGAGGTATAATGTTGCTGTATTCAAAAACTTTTTAAAATACAAATTTTGCTATATTCAAATAAACAGTTCAAAATGTAGGCTGACGCTAATTAAACAAGTATATGTTCAGCTAATTGTCACGTGTGCATCTCGTAAACAATTAGCAGATATGCATATAAGCAGCCTTTGAATTAACAGACTGGAAAAATCATGGCTGATAGTAAGACATGCAAACGTAAAAGAAAACCAAACTGGATGTTACTTCTTTCCCAATTTGTACATGAAAAGAAGGACATAATTAAAGGGAAATTTGGGGTTGGGAAAACTTCAAAAAAACAAAAAAAGATGTGTGGGAAAATATATGTGTGCAAATAAATGCGGCTTTTCCATTTCTGTCCAGAAGCAAGGTTGACTGGTATTGTTTGCAGTCTCAGGCAAGGGCAGAGATCGCCGAATTCAAGCGACAAACGGCTGCCACAAGTAGGACATTATTTTCAAGTTGACCAAAATGTTTTACAGTAATGTCATTGCAGATTAAAATCTATAATTATTGCATTTATGAGGAAGCTTTGCACCCAAGGCTCTATTGGCTGTTGCCTCAATGGTGTACAGTGTCCTTGGGCACTCAGACACCAGCATAACAGGGCTGGAGGGATGCATTGATCCTGCAATGCAGTTGCTGAATGAACTTGACGGGTAAGGCTACTGTTTCTACTGTTTCACAGGTTTAGGAGCTAGTTTAAATGCTAATGCTAAGAGTCCAGGGAGCTCCACCTAATTGTTCAATGGCTGTCATATGTGCATTGTGCAACAAGTGATGAATCCTTTTCAGCAGTGTCTCAAATTTTAATGGTTTTCATGGACTTTATTTAGGTTTTGTGTTTTTGTAGATTGTGACAATTACCCCATCTTTGTGGCCCATTTTGAAGACTTGCTGAGAGTGGGAAAGAACCCTAAACCACAATCGACAGTTGTAGGACGGACAAAGCAAGTTACAACTACTTGCACAACATCAACAATGTCTTATTCTTATGCTTCATGTGTGACAAATTATGGAAGGACTTCCAAGAGAAAAAGGAAAATAGGAAAGAAAAGACAACCACTATCTGTCGAGCTATCAAGAGCATTGACAAATGCTTCTGGAACATGACAGCCCTAAAAGCAAAAATGTGCCCATAAATGAGTCATTTTTATGAGGCAGAGAGAAAAAATAGGGAGTACAAAAGGAGTGAAGTTTTCTGGTACCTCACCACCAGCCTAGAAGGAAGAGAGAGCAAAAGATTTGCCATTTCAATCCGAAATGCCAGCACTGATGCATTTCGAACAAGCACATCATTAACAGACTCATGCTTTCTTAAGAAGCTTTTCTTGAGCAATCAGACCTCAGTGCATGAATGCAGTTCAAGGAGAGTGGTTAGGAAAGTGTCAGAGCACTTCAGTCTTCTGTCTCGGGAGGGAATTTGCACTGAGGATGTTCTGTCTGACTTCCAAAGTTACGAGGCATTTGCCAGGGGCAGATGAGTTATCCTTATGAGGGACACATTTTTGAATGTCCTGATGTCAGGTGTGTAGAATCTAAAATGCCAGCGCTGACGCATCTCGAACAAGCATATCAACAGACCCGCGCTTTCTTAAGTTCTTAAGTAGTCTTGAAAGCTTATCATTTGCATGCGTTTTTAAGCATTGCGGTTTTGTAATGACTGCTCCGAGACACAAATGTTTGAGGAACAAAATGCAGTGTTTTACTGAAAGGATAAGGCACAATTATAGTCCAAAGACAGGCAAAAGGGGTCAAAACACAGGCAGGCAGTCCAAACCCAGAATTAAAGCTGCAAGCAGCGATGAAAGGGCCCTCGCACCTGGGGCCATCACCACCCGGTGGCCTTAGGAAAACAGTGAATAGTGGGCGGCATGCATGTAAGCGAGTAAATACAGTTGAAATATGTCAACCACTTCCTGCTACCAACAGGTGGCACTTTGACTATTACTGAATATTGCATGGTAGATGTCTTCAGGTCAGGACTCTAATAAATCATGTGAAGTTTGGGGCAGATCGGACATTGCATGCCCAAGTTACAACAACTTTCTGTTTCATGGTGAAACATCGAACTTTGTCAGGCCAACACGGACACACCCTTTAGCGAAAACTCAAGATCTTCGCAATTTAACGTCACAAAGGCCTTTAGATTAGACTGACCAAATATGACCTTGATCTGATTAAAGCTCTAGGAGGAGTTCGTTAAATTACAATGTCTGGAAATGGCAAAAACTGCAAAAATTTTGCAGAGAAAATTCTAAATATCTGACTTCCTGTTGGGTTTCAGATTTCGTACCAGGAGACTTTTTTTGTAGGTATTGGGCTGTTACATCTGTCTACCGAATTTCATACCTGTACGTGAAACTTAGCGTGAATGGTGCTTAATTGAAATTTTGTAGGTGGCGCTATCGAGCCATTTTGCCACACCTAATTCTAAAACCCATATCAGACATAAATTTTTACCACTTCTTACGCTTGTGCAAAGTTTCGTGAGTTTTCGAGCATGTTTAGGCCCTCAAAAATGCGATTCATTTTGGAGAAGAAGAAGAATTGACCGAGCAATTCCAATAGGGTCCTCACACCATCGGTGCTCGGGCCCTAACAAGGCAGGGTACATGGGCAAAGAGTAATCCAAAACACTGCTTCATGAAGCTTCGAAACCTTTACGAATCTTTTGTTTTGAATCAGTGGTTCGGAGTGTATTTCAAACTGTCAAAGTCACGTGATTTCAGTAAACGAGGCTTTGTTTGTCTGCAACGCTTGTATGAGCAACAAGAGCCAGAGGGTGCTGCGCTATCAAATTTAAACACTGATACTGCTCCGCTGACAAGTTTTGAGTATGATTATTCAAGAATCATTGTCACTACTGCAACCGTTTAAACTAGCAATAACAGAGATGTCAGAGGAACAGAGAGTGTCTGCTTCTAAACTTACACCACTTTACAGGATGTTGCAGCACAAGCTTGCAAAGAAAAAAGGACATGCAGCGCAGGTATCAACTGTACAATTAGGTCGGCCACAATGACCATACTACCCATGTAACTGGCCACAACTGTTTTATATTGTTTTATCAATATAATTAATATGGTTTGCTTGTGTTTTGAACAGGCTCACACCTGCAAGAAGGTCTGCACTTCAGATTTGGGGGGTCATTCAGAGCATTGGCAGTGGCTACACTGCTGGACCCAAGGTTCAAAAATCCTGCCGAGGCTCTGGAGTGTGCTTCACTGATGCGTTCAAAGTGCTACAGCTGATGCCACAGTAGAAGTGATAAAGTACCTCAAAGGTGCGTTTTTGCCCAGAACTAATGATCCTCTAAGTTACCGGAAAAAGAGAGCTGTAATTTTCTCTCATTTGTATGTTCTTGCAAAAAAATATCTGTGCATGCCAGCAACAACTGTCCCGTGTGAGAGGATTTTTTTCAAAGGCTGGAGAAATAACTGTAAAAAAAAAAGTGAGACCATTGTGGCTTGATTTGTTTTATTAATCTTCATTTTTCATGACCAAAATAACCTAGTTTTTCACAGTGACTAGGGTTACATAACCAACATCATGTAGTTGTCAGACAGATGTTAACTCATCACATTAACAAAAACACATTTTTTTTTTTTTTTTAAATGGCTTGTTGTCAAGGTCGTTTCAGATAACATGTGCAATTGACCACTAGGTGTCACCGTGGTGACGGGTGTCGGTATATAGTTTCGAAGCCTCGACACAATATGGTAGTGATGGCCATCTGACACCGATGCTCCGACACAAGCTTCGAACTCGAAGCAGCATTTTTCTTGAACTACTGCTTCGAAGCTTGCTTTGGTGCGGAAAAACACACGTGACCGATNTAAAACAATAAAAGACCTGAAATATTTCAGTTGGTGTGCAATGAATCTAAAATATATGAAAGTTTAATTTTTATCATTACATTATGGAAAATAATGAACTTTATCACAATATGCTAATTTTTTGAGAAGGACCTGTATATACACCCAAAATGATGCCCAAGTTGTGGGTTTGTTGTAGAACAACCAATCAATCAAAGTTTATTTACATCCTTCACACAAACCCTAGCTACACTCATACAGACATTATTTTGCTATCTACAATTTCGCCACTAGATGTCACTGAAACAAAGCTTTGAATGAATGAACCCATTTTCAAAACAATTGATGAAGTGGTTCAATACTGGTTCATTGCTTCATTTGGACATCACTACACTATGGTAGTGATGGCCGATTTTGAAACACTGCTTTATGAAGCTCCGAAGCTTCATTAATCTTTTGTTTCGAATCAGTGATTCGGAGCGTGTATCAAACTACCAGTCACGTGATTTTAGTAAACGAGGCTTCATTACGTCATCACTGTTTCAAAACGTTTCAAAATATTTCGAAATTTCAATGGTTCACCGGTAGAGGGCGATGATAAAGTGAACCCATGAATCATGTAGATTCACTGAGAACTATTGAACAAGTGTCTATTGGCTTTATCCTGTGGTTTTACCTGATCTCTGATCAGGTTTATACATTTGTTGTAGATGTTTAATTAGATATTATAATAATTAAAATGTATAGTGGTAGTTATTAATCTCGTATTTGCCTGTTTAGCTTGAGCCATGGAACAGAGAAACAAGCCTTGAAAATAGATAAAAGAACACATATTATACAGACACTCTATATTTAATCTTATTAGATTAGTTAATTGCATTTTATTGATTTTACCTTCAATAAGACTTTTGCAATACTTTTGTAAAAGGGAATTTTTAATGCATGTTTGGCCTGAGTTTTGATGCATTTACACTGTTCTGACCACTAGAGGTCACCGTGGAGACAGGTGTCAGATTGTTTTGAAGCCTCGACACATCACGGCACATTTGATTCAACTGCTTCAGTGTTTCACGAAGCCTCGATTTGCCCATCACTACAATATGGCACATTTTCTTCTACTATTTCAGTGTTTCACGAAGCCTCGCTCTGCCCATCACTACCTTCAAGTGGACTATATTAGTGAAGTAATGTAGGGAATCGTGAATGAGAGTATAGGGGGTGATTTCGGGCTCAGCACAGGTTTATATAGGCAGACACTAATTAAATGAGCAACAGCTGAATGAAATCATGGCTGATAGTCTGGGCAGTGAATTATGGGAAATGGAGTCTGTGATAGTGAGGCATTAGTCCTTGGTGGAGTGCCCTCTGGTGGCTATCAAGGGAACTCCCGCTGGTTATCATGACAGGTTTAAAACAAGTGATTTTAAGACTTTGAATCACAGTCAGCAGCAAAAGACAACTCATTTCTCCATATGCACAAGAGAGACGCAGAGTAGACACATTTTGTTATGGTCCAAATAGATGGCATCAGGGCAGATCAGTTATCCTTATGAGGGACACATTTTTGAATGTCCTGATGTCAGGTGTGTATAGTACTGTACTGACAGGAATGACAGGAAGCTTTTAAGCACTGTGATGCCAGACTGGTAGAAGAGAGGTGGTGGACCTGCAGCCAAGAACGATGTCGACCAGGGTTTAACAATCAAGAAATCAAGAAGTATGTCCAGCGAACTGAAGATAAAGAAGTGCTGGACTGAATGTGACACACACACTACTATATATTTTCAAACGTTTTGTATACATACAATAAATAATTAGATTTACACCTCAATTGAAGTGTAATTTTTTTTTTCTTTTTTCTGGGCAACTTGCTTTTCCTCAGACAAGCGAATGGCAAATTTACTTCTCTGAAGGACAATCGCATGACAATGCTTAATGTCAAAGCCTGAAATGTCCAAATAAAAACATTTTTTCAACAAGCTGACAGAAGTCGATCCATTTCTTTCAAATGACAACCAAAATCATAGAAGCTTGTGAACAGTTTTGAAGTGGCTGCTTGCAAATTCTACTAATTATGGTCACCTTTATATGCATTATTTGTTAATGTCCTTATGTAGATATTTACATCACTATTATATGTTTAATAAATTTTAACTTTTCAGCCTTGCTATTGACCAAACAATTCAACACCTAAAGAAATATTTGTCTTTACGGCGTTCCATAATGACATAACGCTACTATATGTTCTTTACCTGCCTATAACCAGTCCAAAAAAACATTGGGCCTTATTCATGAAATGCATAATTTTTGTGTAAGTTGTTCGTAAAGCCATTATGATTTTCTGAATCATGAAATCTTCCTATTTTCAAAATGTTAGTTGCTACAAAAGAAATGTACACACTGTCCCTGTCACTTTTTACCCAGCCATTCATTTATTCATTTATGTTAACATATAGAATATCAAATTATAGCTTAATGCAGCCCAAGAAAGCAGATTTTTGCAACAGGATTATTTAGTATTATTTTGTTTTGTTATCCATGTCTTTTAGTCTGGCTTCAAATTTAGACAATAGAGTAGTGGCAGGATGATTTCAAGACCCACCCTCTGGTTCCTTCAAGATTTTCGTAGGTAAAATCTATAGTAGGGCTTTTTTAAATTTATGAGTAAAATCAAATGCACCGTCTATTATGTTAAAGGTGCAATATGTAACATTTTCTGTCCGCTAGAGGTCACTAGAGGCCTATTCAAAACAAAGGCGTAGCTTGATGACGCCAAGTTTGAGCGCGGAATCTTGGGACATGTAGTCTCCACCTCACAGCCGGTGCAACAATCGGGGTAGGACTCGGGAAGAAATCATGTTCATGGATGCGATTATTAACGTTACTGTAGTATGAAGCAGAGCAGGACCGAGTGTTGTGGAGCTGAACGAGGAGCTGGAGCGATTGCTCAACACACGAGCAGCTGAACTTTTATTATGCCACAGTCGCCGGCGCTGCTTCCGCTTTTCCGGTTATGGGGATGAGGTAACGCAGCTCAGTTTATCATATTAGATACATTTGAGTGTGTTGAAAATATTATAATGTTACTCTGTGCGTTCGCTCGGCGGCTGCTGTAAGACACTGTTGCACACTGCAGTAAGATAGATCGATTTTAGAATATCATATTAAATACTGGATGGCTTGTGTTGATAAATGACATGCGATTCATTTTTAAAACGTATTGTATGATGGAGAAAATTCTGTATTGCTGTTACTAAAAATAAAGCTGCATCTGATTATGCTATGTTAGTTACTTCACAAAATAGTGTTTTTCTCTGAGGCGTGGTAAAGCATGGTACTCGCAAAAAATCAAGAAAATTGATTTAAATAATAAGAGTAAACGTGTTGAGCTATATAACAACAATTAGTTTTCTGTCAATAAATATATCAAAACAGTTGTTCCCTTGTCTATTAAAACATGTAATATTTTAAAGCTTCTTTGGTGTTTCCATGGTTTCTACAAAATAAAACCGGAATCCGAGGATAACGCGGGTATGACGCAATAAAATTGCAATTTTCTCATGATTTACAAATAGTCTGAAACATTTGGGATATTGTAAGTACTCAAGTGAACAAAATATATAACACTGGCCTAGTGGTTTTTGGATATTTTACTGCAAAATTCTTACATATTGCACCTTTAATTCTCAGTCAGGGAGCGCAAAAAACTATAATAGTAATAAAAAAGCAGGCACAGGAAGTGCCGGTGCAGCACTCCTGTTTGTCAGTCCAATGCAATTTTTTTTCCATGTAATTTAGTACTTTATTTTTTAATAAAATCCTTGAAGTTTAGCCATAAAAAAAAAGTTATGTTGAATTTATTATTCATACAGAATGTGATGTCATATTGTGGCCATTGGTGCATAAAAATCATCTGCTAAACCCCTGAGTGAGACCAGCTTCAGTGAGGTGCTATCAGAAATGTCCTACTTCCCAGTTCTGAAGTCATGATTACGAGCTAATTGCATTCAAGTTTTGACTTCAGAGTGTGTTCATGAGCAGTTTTACCTAGGAAACTCATATTTACAATAATTCTGATAGCATGCGAAGGCAGTATTAAGGCTGATTTATAATAGCAATGAGCCATAACCAATGAGGTTCATTCTCGTGTGTTACACACAGCACATTTGAGCTTCAGCAACAGGTTTGTTCTTGCTTGAGCATTATTCATGTTTGGTTGCAGGCGGTCCGGCAGAAGCTCGATATTTGACTTCATAACTTGTTAAATATGGATATTTACACAAACGCATCGTTTCGCTTCAGAAGGCGTTAATTAACCCTCCGGAGCTGTGTGGAACACATATTTATGATGGAAACAAGAAAGTCGTATACACCTAGGATGGCTTGAGGGTGATTAACGCTAATTTTTATTTCAAAGTGAACTAATCCTTTAAGCATTATATAATGTTTGTTAAGGATTTCTTGACGAAAGATATTATAAAGTGTTACTGAGTCTGGTGCAAGTGTCACGCCATTGTGATGTCTAAGTGAAATGTTTTACTGGAGCATTAATGCTTTTTAGCAAAGAGGGACTTTGTCTTTAGTGGCAGAACAACATACTTGCATGAGCGTCTGAGATTAATAAAAGATTTTACTTTCATTCATTGTCATACAAGTGATTCAACATACATAGTTTTTCTTTTTTATTATTATGTTCATTAAAAATGTAAATACACAAGTGAATGTAAAGCATTCAAAGACACGAAAGAGTACATCATGACACGGTAAATCATTTTTGATGCATGAGAAACTTTTTAGAATTCCTCTCAGGCATGAAAATAATGATGTAACATTTAGGTGCAAAAATGCACAAAAGTACTCCATAACTGGAAGCTAAAATGGCAAATATCTCCACAGCTACAGTAAACTTCCCAGGGGAACTCACATAAGCTGGGATAAAGGTGATCCAAACAGCACAAAATATGAGCATACTGAATGTGATGAATTTGGCTTCATTAAAATTATCAGGCAATTTTCGGGCTAAAAAAGCCAAGATGAAGCAGAAGGCAGCTAAGCAGCCAATGTAACCCAACACACAACAGAAAAGTGCGACTGAACCCAGGTGACATTCCAAAATGATCCGGTCGCGGTACAGCCAGGTGTTCTTCACTGGATATGGCGGCGCTGTGACAAGCCAAGCCACGCAAACCCCACCCTGCAGGACCGAACAAAAGAACACACCCAGTCTCTGCTGAGGGGGGCGAAACCAACGCGCAGTGTTGTTACCAGGCAACGTGGCTTTAAAGGCCATAAGCACCACTAGAGTCTTACTGAGGAGACAGGAGAGGCAGAGAGCAAAGGTCAGGCCAAAAGCAGTCCGTCTAAGAGGGCACGCCCAGCGTGATGGCTGACCCAGAAAGGTTAGTGCACATATGAAGCAGAGAGTGAGAGAAATCAGCAACAGAAAGCTCAGTTCTGAATTATTCGCCCGAACCAGAGGTGTGTCACGATGGCGAAAGAAGATTGCAGCAACTGTTATTGCAGCAACAGCTCCCAGAATGGCTATAGCTGCCAGGATCATGCCAAAAGCCTCCGAGTAGGATAGGAACTCGATCTGCTTGGGAACACAAAGGTTGCGACGTTGATTGGACCAGAAGTCTTCCGGGCAAAGCATGCATTCAGGTTGATCTAAAGATGGATGCATAAACACAGAAAAGGACATTAAAGGGTTAGTTTACCCAAAAATGAAAATCCGGTCATTAAAGGAGTAGTTCACTTTCAAATAAAATTTTCCTGATAATTTACTCACCCCCATGTCATCCAAGATGTTCATGTCTTTTTTTCGTCAGTCGAAAAGAAATGAAGGTTTTTGATGAAAACATTCCAGGATTTTTCTCCATATAGTGGACATCAATGTCCTCCAGATGGTTGAAGGTCAAAATGACAGTTTCAGTGCAGGTTCAAATTGCTTTAAATGATACCAGATGAGGGATAAGGCGTGGGACATACAGCGTAAGCTTTTTGAAGAATACGAAAGTGCGGTTTTGGCGGAAGCACTTGGAAGGCGATCATTTGTTTATATAAAGCATATACATTTACATTTTTTTCGAAAATGACCGATTGTTTCTCCAGATAAGACCCTTATTCCTCGTCTGGTATCGTTTAAAGCTCTTTGAAGCTGCACTGAAACTGTAATTTTGACCTTCAACCGTTTGGAGGCCATTGAAGTCCACTATAAGGATAATAATCCTGGAATGTTGTCCTCAAAAACCTTCATTTCTTTTCGACTGAAGAACATCTTGGATGACATGGGGGTGAGAATTTTATTTGAAAGTGAACTAATCCTTTAATTACTCACCCTCATGTCGTTCCACACCCGTAAGACCTTCGTTCATCTTCGGAACACAAATTAAGATATTTTTGATGAAATCCGATGGCTCAATGAGGCCTCTATTGACAGCAAGATAATTCAAACTTTCAGATGCCCAGAAAGCTACTAAAAACATATTTAAAAGTTCATGTGACTGCAGTGGTTCAACCTTAATATTATGAAGCAACGAGAATACTTTTTGTGTGCCAAAAAAACAACAAAATAACGACTTTATTCAACAATATCTCGTGATGGGCGATTTCAAAACACTGCTTCATGAAGCTTTACAAATCTTTTGTTTCGAACGTGATTTCAGTAAATGAGGCTTCGTTACGTCATAAAGGCTTCGAAACGTTTCAAAATGTCAATGTTTCACGTAACTATAGCAGTTTGATACACGCTCCAAACCACTGATTCGAAACAAAAGATTCGTGAAGCTTCACGAAGCAGTGTTTTGAAATCACCCATCACTAGATATGTTGAAAAGTCGTTATTTTGTTTTTTTGGCGCACAAAAAGTATTCTTGTCGCTTCGTAATGTTAAGGTTGAACCACTGTAGTTACATAACTGTTTTAAATGTGTTTTTAGTAGCTTTATGGGCATTTAAAGTGTTAATTATCTTGCTGGCAACGGAGGCCTCACTGAGCCATTAGATTTCATCAAAAATATCTTAATTTGTGTTCCAAAGATGAACGAAAGTCTTACAGGTGTGGAACAACATGAGGGTGAGCAATAAATGACATTATTTTCATTTTTGGGTGAACTAGCAATTTAACCTAAACTTTGTTCAAGGGAAAGATGTTTTAATGGTGATTTGTAATAAATTGTTTAAAAAAGGACACTAAACAGACACTAATAACAGTCGTTGTATGTACTGTGTGTGTGTGTGAGTCTGGTAATACCAGTTGTATTGCTGATGCTGCCCTCTGCACAAAGCACACAGTCATAGCAGCATACAGGCTGACCCTCTCGTGTAACCTTTCTGTATCCCTGTGGACAACTAGCAGAGCACACAGACACTGGTATCTGTAAGAAAGAGAGAGAGAGACAAGGCATTATAATGAAAACCTTTGTGTGATTATCTAGTCACTACCCAATAATAATAATAATAAAATAAAATAATTGATAAAAAAAAGTTCCAAGTATTTGAAGAACTGATACAAAATGTACATCACCTTTGATAAAATGTCTGCTAAATGTAAAACAATTATCAAACACTATTTCAAATAAGTTAAATTGTCTATTCAGAAAAATACATTTTGATTATCAGTAACCAAGTATGAGAAGAATACATAATAATACCTTCTTAGTTTCTCCATGCCAGATGATTTTGTCCTGGTTTAGCAATAACTGCTGTGCTGTCGAAAGAGAGGAGTCAAAGCGACCCACTGTAACATACTGTACCGGACCCTCATCCGACTCTCTCTGCCAGTTCACGATGTCGTATGATCCGGCGGGGTCTCCGTTCTTATCAAAGTGGATCAAATCTCCAAACATGTTAGTGTAGTTCACTTTCCTCAGAACCTCAACAACCTGGAGATCATTAATGCACAGATAATGTTACCATTAAAGTCAAGAATATGGCTTAAAAAAGCATATATTGCTGTACCTGCCATGGCTGTAGGTTATGAATATCCGGGCACTGCTGCGTCAAGGCAGACCCTTTCTCTCTTTGACACTGAAGCAGGTTATGCAGTGCATGTGCCACCGCATAAACAGCCTTGTGCATGTTGTATGTCACCCTGAGCTCTGACACATCATTGTAGATACTGTGAATATCCCGGACTCTCTCCGTGCCAGTACAGCTATGGCTGTAGTGCATTTGTTCGGTTGTGGAGGGAGCAGGAAGTCTTGTGTTTAATGAGCACTGGAACTGTGTTTCCCAGAACTCCCTTGCGAATGCATTGTAAGGCTCAGCCAGGGGCTGTACGCTTTCAAGGAATTGTTTGAAGCCGGGTATCTCAGCTCGGCGGATGGCGAAGCCGATGGTGCCACTTAGTGAGGGGTAGTTCTCTTCAGTGGAGATGAGAGTGGAAGTCACCCAAGCTTCACTGGCCACCCACTGCTTCCCAGTCACATTCTGACGGATTATTTCATCCACTACTGGCTTGATGTCCTCCTCGATGGCAAAAACCACCAAAACACGTGCTGTAGAATCTCGAATGGTCTTGACAATGTCCTGCAACTGTTGTTGAGTTGGCAGTTTGGGTATGATTATTCGATAAGCCACGCACACCCCCAACTGTGTCACCGCAGTGGTGAACAGATCAATGCCTGTGCGCCCGTAAGCGTCGTCGGCTCCCATTGTGCCCACCCAAGTCCATCCGAAGTGCTTCACCAGATGAGCAAGAGCGTTGGCCTGATAAACATCACTGGGAATTGTGCGAAAGAAATAGGGGAACTGGTGCTTGTCACTTAGGCAAGCACATGAGGCAAAATAACTCACCTGAAGCAAAGATGTGGACAGAGATTCAGACAAAGAGAATACAAATACAGAACAATTTTGTCTTGCTGATCTGCCCTCACCAGCGGGATGCGGAACAGGTTGAGTACTCTGGAGATGGCCATTGACAGGGTGGATCCAGAGTCCCCAATAATGATGGGGATGCTCGGGGAGGAGCATTCCCCAGAACTGCTCCTCTTCATGGGTTGAGAGACTACAGACAATGCAGTCCTCAGAGACAGAGCAGTCAGCCCACATGTGTCATACAGCCTGTAGCCCAGTGTGATGTTTGGCAGAAGGGTAGGGTTTCGGTTGATCTCCTCAATGAAAAAGATCATCGACTGAGACCAGCGGAACACTCGCATGTTAAACCTGGAAGAAATATCGAGCTTCAGTTCATTTCAAAACTCAAAAACAGATTAAACAAGCACAGGCTGATACAAAGTCTGAACATTTAGTCTCTAAACAAAATGTGTTATGGATATCAGTACATATTCCAACATTTATGCAATAACTCTAAAAATAAGCAATAATCAGCTTTGCAGGCTGATTTTTTTTCGTTACCCCCTACATTTCCTCTGGTCTGGCGGACTTCTAAAGTTCAGCTCCTGGTCGACGCCTTTGGAGTGGATGGGAAACATCCCAGCTAGAACTACATGGCCCTCCTTATAGACAACAGTTGAGTCTAGGTCCTTCCTGAGTTTACAGTCTGCCTCTGAGTTGCTTTGAATGGGTTGGAGAAATGAAAATAGCAAATGTACAATCTGGTGGACTGGTATCTTCATCTCGATCTCTGCACAGCGTTCTTCTAAGCCACAACTGGAAACTGGGGATCTGGGTGAAGGACTTTATAGAGGTGATGTACTGAAGATACTCTCTACAGGGATATGAAATGAGGACACACACACACACACACACACACACACACTAATCTGGACAAAGCCTTATGAACACACAATATACAATGTGTTAAGCGTTATATCGAAGCATCAATTCAACCTATTCATAAAAATGATACCCAATAAAATAACAAAGAGCCTCTGGTAGAATCTCTTCAAAACAAGTTTTTTCAGTTCATATTTATATTTATATTTCATATTCAATAAGAGTACAGTCCCTGAAACAGAGGGTTTGTGACATTCAGAAACAAGATAAGAATTTTTAAAAAATCATACAAATTTTTAAAGTTTCTTTAAATGAAAATGAAAATAAATTAAATTTTCAGGAAGCCATATTTGCCATCCTTCAATGAATTTATTTTAGACCATACTAATGTTGACCTTGTTAAGCTCAATATTATGAGAAAAAATCACGGATCATATTTTGACATACACACATTGGGTTTCCATGTTTTATGAAGACATTCTTTAGACATAATGCTTTTTATTTACAAACTGTATATTATATCTCCTACCCCTAAACCTACCTATTACATTTTCTTCATTTTAAATTTTTCAACAAACATCACTTAGTATGATTTATAAGCTGTTTTCCTCATGGGGACCAAAAAATGTCCCGACAAGGCTTTCGGATAGGGATGCACCAATAGCGATACCTGTATTGGTATCGGGTCCAAGACTGTGCTTGTGTACTCATAGCCTACTTATTAAAGGGTTAGTTCACACAAAAATGAAAATTCTGTCATTACTCACCATCATGTTGTTCCACACCTGTAAGACCTTCGTTCATCTTCAGAACACAAATTAAGATATTTTTGATTAAATCCGATGGCTCAGTTAGGCCTCCATTGCCAGCAATACAATTAACACTTTCAGATCCCCAGAAAGCTACTAAAGACATATTTAAAACAGTTCATGTGACTGCAGTGGTTCAACCTTAATATTATAAAGCGACGAGAATACTTTTGTTATGCCAAAAAAAAAAAAACTGACTTTATTCAACAATATCTAGTGATGGGTGATTTCAAAACACTGCTTCATGAAGCTTTACAAATCTTTTGTTTTGAATCAGTGTTTCGGAGCGTGTAAAAACTGCCAAAGTCACACGAACAATTGAAATTTCAAAACGTTTTGAAACACTTATGACGTAACAAAGCCTCGTTTACTGAAATCACATGACTTTGGCAGTTTGATACACACTCTGAACCACTGATTCGAAACAAAAGATTCGTAAAGCTTCAACAGATAGATATTGTTATTTAGTTTTTTTGGCATAACAAAAGTATTCTCGTCGCTTCATAACATTAAGGTTGAACCACTGTAGTCATTAACTGTTTTAAATGTGTCTTTAGTAGCTTTCTGTTCATTTGAAAGTGTTAATTATCTTGCTGGCAATGGAGGCCTAACTGAGCCATCGGATTTAATCAAAAATATCTTAATTTCTGAAGATGAACGAAGGTCTTATGGGTGTGGAATAACGTGAGGGTGAGTTTGACTGAATTTTCATTTTTGGGTGAACTAACCCTTTAAAATGCTCCGATACCAACAACCGATACTATGCAGTGTGTGCAATACAGTGCTTGAGACAAAGAAACAACGACAACAGAGCAAACAGAGAGCAGGATGTCTATGAAGTAAATGTATAATTAATAGAATGTTAAACAAATTAAATATACGCCTAACTGCTGTGCACGAGCGAAATAGAGTGGACTGAGTGCGCAACACTTTTTTCACAGGAACGTTTGTAGTTTAACTTTAATAAAATGTATATAAATGCATTACTTTATTCAAACTCTGTAGCTGAAAAATACTGTTAGAACTACCTAAAAACAAGAAAAGCACTGTTTATTTAATTTGTATCTTTGTACTATTAGTAATTTGATTATTTTAATACTGACTTTTTTTGGAGGACTTACTCTTCTATCAAAATTGTAATAGAGAATTATGATATTTCACTGGTATCTAAACATTTGAGCCACTGACTCAACCAGGCCAGTAGAAAATCCTCTAAATTTGCCTTGTGCTAAAAGAAAGATAAAATATGATCGAGCAAAAGATTTCAACATGCTTAATTAAGCATGAAAATAACTGAAGGAAATATTCATTTCCTAAACTAATTAAATCAATGAATATGATTCATATCCTTTTAATTTCTCTACCTAATTACAAATACTGTAAAAAATACATCGGTATTGTTGTACCAAAAATGAAAGTATCGTTATTGGCCTCGTTCTGGAAAAAGTGGCATTGTGCATCCTTAATTTCAGATATTGCCATTTTTGTGGGTACATTTTATACAAATATTATGGGGGCAAAATGTCCCCACAAAGTGTTTCCTCCAAAATCTTTGTCCTTGTGGGGACATATTTTGGTCCTCATGAGGAAAACAGCTTTTAAACCAAACTAAGTGATGTTTTTTGAAAATCTGAAAATGAAAAATGCAGAAGATTTTCTGTGACGGGTAGGATTAGGGTTAGGGGATAGAATACAGTTTGTACAGTAAAAATGTGTCTGTACAGAATGTCCCCATAAAACATGGAAACAGAAAATACTACTACTGGGGGAGGCAACATTCCCTTATAAATTCCTTATACTCCCTTAACATTTAATCAGTATTCTTTTCAAAAAAAGGGACTAAATATCATTTAAAAAAAACATTGCTTCCTGAGAATGATCCAATGAAATTCATAATGTTTCCAGTGTTATGAAATGATCTTTCCTTAGGGTCTACTTCTCTTTTCCCCTGATGACGAAGAAGAGGCGAATATGATCAATCTTATTACACACGTGTGGCTGAAGTGGATAAAATCATTAGTGTGCAGTTGTTGTTGCAGTGTTCAAAGAGTGGAAGAGAATGGATGATTACATGCTCAGCTTTTATGGCACATGGTTTTTTATGCTCAGGGGAAATAGAATGGTTCCCTTTCACTATTGAAGACAGAATGAATTATGACAGAACAAAAAAAAAAGGAAATGATCTTACAACTAGGGGGTTAAAAACATGGGTTGGAAAGATTTAGACTAGCTTCAAATATTACTGTTTCAATCATGTTTTATGTGGAAGGTTTATCATGAATGCTGGTGAAATTTGATTTTGATAAAATAAGCTTTAATTGTAATAAACAGTGCAACATTCATATTTAAAGGACATAACAATTGTTCATTTTATGAAACAAAACCACAAAAAGCAATCTAAAACTGGTGAAAATCAAGAACACAAACTTTCAATCAATAAGCATGTCAATATTTTCTTTCTGAATTAGATTTGGACATCAAATATCTCTTTGTATTTTTCTCAGGTTTAAGCAAAATAATGTAACATTTAGGGGTGAATATACACAGCAGCAGGCCATAACTGGAGGCCAGAATGGCAAAAATCTCCACGGCCACAGTGTACTTCCCCGGCGAGCTGACGTATGCCGGCACAAATGCAATCCACACGGCACAGAAGATCAGCATGCTGAAAGTAATGAATTTAGCCTCATTGAAATTATCTGGCAGTTTTCGAGCAAAGAAGGCCAGCAGGAAGCAGACAGCTGCAAGCAGGCCGATGTAGCCCAGCACCAGGGAGAAGGCCAACGGAGAGCCCACATCACACAGAAGAATAATCCGGGCAGTTTCACGAGTCATGAGCTTACGTGGGACAGGAGGTGCCACACTCAGCCATGTGCAGCAGATCACCAATTGCACAGCCGTGCATAAGAAGATAATGCCACGCTGCTGTAGAGGGCCGAACCATTTCATGACATTAGTGCCAGGTAGCGTGGCTCTGAAAGCCATGAGTACCACCATAGTCTTCCCAAGGATGCAGGACAGACAGAGGGAGAACGCAATACCAAATGCAGTGTGGCGAAGCCCACATGACCAGGATGTGGGCTGCCCAATAAATGCTAGTGCACACAAAAAACAAAGCCACAGTGAGCTAAGAATGAGGAAACTGAGCTCCGAGTTGTTAGCTTTGACTAAAGGTGTGTGGCGTTTAAGGACAAATATCAGAGCAACCGCGAGTGTAAAACAGGATCCCAGCACAGCCACAGCCAGCAGAGTGATGCCCATGGTATCGTTGAAGGAAAGGAACTCCACCAGCTTCGGGATGCAGGTGTCTCGTCTAGTATTGGACCAGAACTCAGGCAGGCACTTTTCACACTCTAAGGAATCTGATGAATAAAAGTAGAAGATAATCTTTCCTCTACTATAAATACAGTAGACAACATTTGAAGCGGACCACTGTCAACTGTTCACAGTAGCAAAATACATTTAAACAAATCTAAATCAGTCCTCTAAAATGATAGTTTTGTTATACACGTGAACATCATCAGGACAGAATTGATTTAGGACAAGTGTCTCCAAAATTGGTTCTGGAGGGCCGCTGTCCTGCAGAGTTTAGCTCCAGCACACCTGCTTGAAAGTTTCTTCTATGCCTAGCGAGACCTTGATGGTGATGAGCTGGTTGAGGTGTGTTTAAAGGATTAGTCCACTTTCAATTAAAATTGTCCTGCTAATTTACTCACCCCCATGTCATCCAAGATGTTCATGTCCTTCTTTCTTCAGTCAAAAAGAAATGAAGGTTTTTGAGGAAAACATTCCAGGATTATTCTCCTTATAGTGGACTTCAATGGTCTCTCCAGACGGTTGAAGGTCAAAATTACAGTTTCAGTGCAGCTTCAAAGGACTTTAAATGATACCAGATGAGGAATAAGGGTAATTGTTTCGCTAGATTAGACCCTTATTCCTCGTCTGGTATCGTTTAAAGCCCTTTGAAGCTGCACTGAAACTGTAATTTTGACCTTCAACCGTCTGGAGAGACCATTAAAGTCCACTATAAGGAGAATAATCCTGGAATGTTTTCATCAAAAACCTCAATGAAAAACGAAAGACATGAACATCTTGGATGACATGGGGGTGAGTAAATTTTATTTGAAAGTGGACTAATCCTTTAATTGGGGTTGGAGCTAAACTTTGCAGGACAGTGGTCCTCCATGACCAAGTTTGGAGACTTCTGATTTAGGACATACCTGTCTGATTGCTAACCTCCCCAGCTGCACAGACAATGCAATCAAAGCAGCAGAGAGGAAAGTTTGGCCTGGTAGCCTTTCTAGTGCCTGGAGGACAGCTGGTGCTGCAAACGGACATAGGGACCTGCAATTCAGAGAAAGGACAAACTACAGAGATACTCATCATAAAGTACCCAGCAAATACAAGAGCTATAGGGAGGAAAAGCAAACAAAATTGTAAAATATAATTCACAATGGAGCATTACTTGTCTCTGGTTTCCATTCCAGATTATGTTTTTCTCTTCAATCACCAGTTTAGGCTGCATCGTTTCATCAAATCTCCCCACAGTGGCGTACCGCACCTCTCCGTTGCCAATGAGCTGCCAGTTGATGAGATCATACATGGCCACAGGATCTCCATTGCGGTCAAACTTGGTCTCCTCACCAAAGTCATTAGTAAAGTGGATATGCTTTAAATTATCCAGGAGCTTCATGTGTATGAGTGATTGGATTAGACGCAAAGAGTGGATAAAAGAAAGACAAAAGATAAAAAGGGAACAGTTGTAACATCTGTTGAAACATCATTATTTAGACTAGAGAACATCTTTTACCTGCCATGGCTGTATGCTGCTGGAGTTGGGGCACGATCCCCCAACAAAAGGTCCTTTGCCTGGTTCACAGTGCAGCATTGAATCCAGAGCGTGTGCAATGGCGTACACTGCCTTATAAACATTATAAGAGATTCTGAGCTGAGATACATCCGAGTAGATATTACCTGTATTGGCAAGTACTTCAGAGCCATTACAGGGGGGTCTAATTGAGGTGCTTGTGCCTAGAGAGCACTTGAACATCTCCTGCCAAAATTGCACAACAAATGGGTCCTGCGGGTATTTAGAGGGATGTAGCCGTAGCAGGAAAGGCTGCAGGCGAGGTATATCAGCCCTGCGGATGGCATAGCCCATGGAGCCCTGAAGGATGGAGTGGAATTCAGGAGTGGAGAGGACAGCTGCTGTGATCCAGGCCTCGCTGGCCAACCATTGAATACCGGTGAGGTTTTGCTGAAGGGCCTCCCAGAAGAGAGCTCTTGCATCTTGCTCTAGAGCAAAGACCAGCACCACACGTGTTCCTGTCTCACGGATCCTCTTTACAATCCTGAACATCTCTGTTTGGTCATGGTTTTTTGGGATAATTTCATAAAATGCAATACATGCACCTAGTTTGGTCACCTCATCATTAAAAATTTGAGCACCACCACGGCCATAAGCATCATCACCTGCAAACGTGCCTAACCAGCTCCAACCGAAGTGTTGCACTAGCTGTGCAAGAGCATCCACTTGGAAAAAGTCACTAGGCATAGTCCTCAGAAATGAAGGAAACTCTAGTTTATTACTGAGACATGCACAGCTTGAGAAATAGCTTACCTAGGGAAAGGAGAGGACATGAGTTCGGAGAGCATTGCATACATGATTGAATGTACCTCTTGAATGTAACTCACCTGTGGAACATGAAAAACACCCAGAAATCGTGCAACCACTAGGGATAATGTGGATCCTCCATCACCAATGACAACAGGCACCCGGCCTCGGCACTCTGGTTTGCCTGTACCCCCTTCATTCCCATTCATTAGAGCCAAGGCTGTGCGGAGGGCATGAAAAGGGGTACTGCATGAATCATAAATCTTATAACCCAGAGTTAAGTTGGCAAGGAGTCGTTTATCTCTGTTGATCTCCTCTATGGCAAAAATCATTGTCTGCATCCATCTAAAGGTCCGGAAATTAAACCTTTTTAGGACAAAGAGCATTAAATGTATTAATGTTCATAACAATACAACAGTAAATGGCTAAATATTGTAAAAATGCTCAACAATATACGTCTGAAATTTCATTAAGAAGCAAAGGAGAGATAAAAGAAAAGACCATACAATTTCAAAATATAAAAATATTACTGACTGACCCTGAGCACTGCGTAGGATGTGGCTCTGCAGTAAAAGACGGAGGAGATTCCAGCACAGTGTCGTGTAGAGAAAAGAGGGCACCGATCGTGATGTCTCCTTCACTGGTTAGCACAGGCAGGTCTGAGGTGCTGCGGATGAGTCGACAGGTCTGAAGGAGCTGTGAAGAGATCAAAGTGCTGAAGAACAAGACTGTCACACAAACATACACACTACTATATGCCATCCTTTCTCTGTACACTTCACTGCTTGAACCAAATTATACACCACTTTGAAGCTTCATTGCACACAAAGAGGGGTTTCCTACATGATAGGATGCCACTAATATTTACAAAAGCATGAACGCACATTCTAGCACACTCTCGCTAACATAGTGCGCACAAGATTCACCTAAGCCCACCTTTATACTGTACTCAGAAGCAACGTCAAATAAACTTGCATGAACCAACATTCCCTGAGGGAATTTCTCTGTACATGAACAGAACTTCACAGAAACAGATTATTTTTGTATTATAATTTTGTGAGACAATATGAAATAAATATTTTCTTCAAAATTGTGTGGCTAGTAAACCAATTAATCAATCGAAGACCAAAAAAAGACCAAATTACAGAATAGGCTATATACACACCGATCAGGCATAACATTATGACCACTGACAAGTGAAGTCAGTGAATGAAAATCTCTTCATCACTGCATCTGTTAGTGAGTGGGATATATTAGGCAGCAAGAGAACATTTTGCCCTCAAAGTTGATGTGTTAGAAGCAGGAAAAATGGGCAAGCATAAGGATTTGAGCGAGTTTGACAAGGGCCAAATTGTGATGGCTAGCTCTTGCAGCTCTTGTGGGGTGTTCTTGGTTCGACAGGGTCATGGGCCAAGATCACTGATGCACGTGGGGAGCAAAGGCTGGCCCGTGTGTCCAGCCCAACAGTCGAGTTACTGTAGCTCAAACTGCTCAAGAAGTTAATGCTGGTTCTGATAGAAAAGTGTCAGAATACACAGTGCATTATTATATAATTATATATACATATGTCGAGAGAGAGAGTTCTTTTACTTTACAAGGTAGTTCAAAACCTACCATTTCGATAGATCTGCTGAATAGCTCAATACATGATCTTCTACAGCATTTGGAGGCATTTTATCACAGTTACTGCTATGAGCTATGTTCAAACACAGGTACACTTAGGGTATACTAAGTGTACCTCCAGGCTATAGTTTTCATTGTCTTCACACTAATATTACCAAGAGACTGCCACTGCTGTATGCTATGAGCACCTATGATGAGCTCTCCCAGGATCAATTTAGCACTTGAGATTATTGTAAACTGTTATAGTGTTGGCTGTTACTGAGAGTAATCTTGAAATGGTAAATGAAAGATAGTAGGGTATTACGTTTGTGTATTTGTACCTACTTAACCAAATTTTAGGGACTATATTGTATCATGCAGTGAGCTATGTCTGACAAAACCTCCTTTTGGGGATATCTGAGAACATCCCCATTTGGAAGAACTATGCATGAATAAAGTATACGGCAAGTGGTAACTTTTTAACCGGGAATGCTGGGTTGCGCATCATGTCAAAAAATGTGCCCAGTTCAGATACGCTGGATGGGTTTTTATTATCCCTGCTGAAAAATCCAGCATTGCTGGTCCCCAGCATGAGAAGCGGGTTTGCTGGTGGACCATGCAGCATAAGGTATGTTTTGCATGCTGGGATAAGCTTGGGATGCTTGTGTGCTGATGGACCAGCATATGTTGTATTTTGGATATGATTCCAGCAAGACCACAACAAAGCTTGCATATGTGTTAAAAGTTGTTGAAGTCTGTTTGAAGTCACCATTATGGTGATTAGTGTTTCATTATGAGATTTCTAGTTAGGCACTTGGCCCTTGACTATGGTTGAATTAATTCTCTTTCAGCAATTGACTACAATATTTCATGCACCTGACTGCAACAACATACCTTTGACTATGTACACTTTTTGGGATCAGTGACTGACAGCTGGATTTTGACATAGGATTTCCCAAACGACCATTAAAGTCTTTAAAAACAGCAACTTTCAATTTTGAGCTTTCATTATCAATAGCTCTTCTTATTACCGCTGTGATTGATCAAATTGCTTATGATTATGCTGATATTTGGCAGTTTTCCTATCTCAATCTTTTTGTTTTGCAATTTACACAAGCTCTTTGTAACTGATTTATGTATAAATCCTTTGAAACAGGAGACAAATTATTTGGTCCTTTGAAATGTTTCACCAGTTAGAATTTTTACTTTGTTTAAAACTTTAGATGAAATCGAGTAATAATATAATCTTTACTAAAACAATAAAATTGCAATAAATCATATGTTTTAATCTTGGTAGCACTTTATTTTACAGTCCTGTTCCCCATGTACTTACAATGTACTTATGATAGTAATTGTAATAACTGGGTAATAACTAGGTACTAACCCTGAACCTAACCCTAAACCTAACCGTAAGTACACTGTAAGTGCATGTACTGTAAAATAAAGTGCAACCTTATTCTTATATTGTTTTTCCTTTACATCATTAAAGTGATGGAGATCTGGCAGCAACAGCACATTTTTCCACTTGTGCGAGCGATTCATGGACCGCTTTCCCTGTGCATGAAATCCCCCATATGCCAGCAAACCAATGAGAATGCGGGACAATGATGACAATACATTTTCATTGGTTCATTGGGAATCTCAATACCACTCCAAATGGAAGCCTATGCAGTAAGTGTAAGAAGGTGAGTGACCAGTCTTACCGCTCCAGAGGCAAGCTGGGCAGTCTTTAACTAGGGTTTCGATCTCCCTGTCTATGCCTGGTCACCACCCCCAGTCCAGACAGTGCAGTTTGAGCTTCACTATTTACAGATGGTTCTTGTGTGCCATTGCTAACAAATGCCAGGAAGGAGCGTGACAAGAGGTTAACTACCATGTTGTTGCGGTCTTGGCTACACTGTAATTGTAAACTATAATTGCACTGGCGAAGGCGGTCAAACCAGCGATGCAGTAACAATGATCTGTCAATGATGGCAATGTTCTTTATGTCGCCAGTTATGTCACTAGAGCGTGATGGTCCGTCCTCTGTGAAAAATGGTGGTCATGAAGGTACAGGTGCCATCTTTCGCAAGCCCAGACCCATGCTATCTGTGCGCCAACCCGACGATGGACCTGATGAGTGGGAAGTACCTTTCCATCGATTATCTGGATGTTTTAAGATATGCCAGTGAAAGTTTATTTCAGTTAAAACAGCTCAAACATGCACTGTGGTCTAGGAATAAGCTTAAAGGCACAAAATGTAACTTTTTGCCGCTAGAGGTCGCCTATTCAAAACAAAGCCATAGCTTGATTGATCACGGAATCATGGGATATGTCGTCTTAACCTCGCAGCCATGGGAAAGAATCTGATGGGACTCAGGCTTGTTAACATTACTGTAGTATGAAGCAGAGCAGGGCCGAGTGCTGTGCAAGCAGAAACGAGGCCGCTGGAGTGATTGCTAAAGAGAGACGAGTGCGACACATGGCTCGAGAGCAGCAGAAATTTTATTACGCCACAGTTGCCACTTCCGCTTCTTCCAGTCAAGCGTATGTGGGGTAACGCAGCACTGTTTATCATATTAGATACATTTGAGTGTGTTGAAAATTATTTTATAACGTTACTCTGTGCGTTCGCTCAGCGACTGCTATCATATTAATATAACCAAGAAAACGAGATTCAAACAATAAGACTAATCATGTTGAGCTATGTAACAATGATTAGTTTTCTGTCTATAAATGTATCCAAACAGTTGTTCCTTTGCCTAATAAAACATATAATACACTGAAGCGTCTTTCGGTGTTTCCATGGTTTCTACACAACCAAGGATAACGCGGGTATGATGTCATTGATAGGCGACGCACAGACACGATCCGTGTCCTGGTTAAAATTGCTTATTTCTCTGGATTTAAACATTCTTACAAACATTACACAAGTCAACAAAATATATAAAATTTTTCTAATGTTTTTTGGATATTTTATTCCAAAAATCTTACATATTGTGCCTTTAAGCCTTGTCTGTGAAACCGGGGGCATCTTTTAAATAATTTGTTTCCACATTAATTTCATGATTCACTGTGAAAAAAATTCTTATGATTACAAATTTTAATGTTAGGTGTGAATAATCATGATAAATTACAGAAACCTGTGTGTGTGTGTGTGTGTGTGTGTGTGCGTGTGTGGTTCAGGTATGCCTATGCCCTACTATGATATGGGCACAAAGTGTTCCCACAAAGATGGCAATATCCAGAATAATTGTTCTTGTGAGGACATTTTTTGGTCCCCATTAGGAAAAAGACATTAATCATACTAAGTGATGTTTTTTAAAAAATGTAAAAATGCAGAACATTTACTGTGAGGGTTTTGTTTAGGTATAGGGTTTGGGGCTAGAACACAGTTTGCACAGTATAAAAATCATCATGTCTATGGAATGTCTCCATAAAACATGCAAATGTGTGTGTGTGTGCGCGCAATTTATGTGTGTGTGTGTTGCAGAAATATGGCCCTCTTGGGCTAGTCCTTAACCAGTAATCACAAACAAATACAAAGGTATTGAAATAATCATGTAGATTCTTTGATCAAAAATACTAGGTACCCTGTAGACTACATATCCAAAGTAGGCTTTTGATTGTTTTAATATCTTTATTTGTTTCCTGTGAACATGATTCTCCATCCTTGTTTTTCATCCTTGTTTTAAAATGGTTATAAAATAGAATGACGAAATGAAAATAGTTTGGTGCTACTATTAGAAAATACTCATCATGAAGCGGAAGAGTAAAAGTCTGTTTCATAATTTTCATAACTAAATTTTTTAAAAACATTAAATCACCAATTTTTTTTCTCATGCTCAGCATAACCAGTACATAATAGGCGTGGATTTATTTGGCTACAATAAATATATCATGGTGGAGAGCTGCACTGTTCTAAATAATACATCTGGTAGTATTTTTGGCTTTCTTTACACCTATTAGTATGGCTAAAATTGAGCTACTAAATGAACTAACATTACATATTGACATCGAAATGCATTAAAGGCAGTATTGTTGATAAATCATTTCAATGTCAGTTAAATGAAGCACTTTGACATTTTTTGCACAATCAAAATGAGTTCAAACAAGTAAAACAAAGACTCAAGCAGCAGCACAGTATTAACCTTGAGGTACTTTAGTCTCTAAGGCAAAGCTACTTTGACAGCCAAAACAACTAGATCAGTCTTGGGGGCAGCCAAATTGTTTGTGAGCCTTTTAACAACAACAAAACCTGTTAACAAAATGTTATTTGTTCCATATCTTAATCAGTGTTCACCCAGGGTTGTGATTTAATCTGAAGTAAGAGGTGCAAAGCAGTGTTGTGGTATAATCAGTCAAGCGTTATTGGGAAATCAGCTTTACTTATCCAATTTATCATTGGCCTCGGTGTAGGACAGGTGTACAGCAGCCTTTTAGGCGTGTGCTGACAAGTGACTGTTTTCTTCTCAGGCAATGAAATAAGATCCCAAGGTGTCATTATGGAAAAACAACAATTTGTAGCATTGCATCAAATTTAATTAACAGATTCACTAAACCGGCTAGACAAGTGCTGAAGCTGTCTTGAGGTGTTTGGAGAATTGTTCTTTTCAATGAAAACAATTAATTATTATGAGCTTCTGTGAGAGACTGGACCCAGAGGTACAATTAAAGTGCATGACACGGATAACCAATAAATTAAATGTATAGTGAACTTGGAAACTTTGAAACAAACAACTCCTTAAATCTTTGTGACAGTTTTTATATTCCTTTTATTTTATAGATCTGTAAGTTTTAAAATTTAACCTTCAAACTTATAGTGAACTGATTTTATATGTATAAAACAATGTTACATCTTATATTAATAACTGAACCCTTTCATTGCTTAT
>RJVU01056895.1:60811-79655 GCA_003731715.1 Anabarilius grahami | reverse complement strand
ATTTATAAGCATACAGTATCTGTAATGTTTAATAATTGTTTTTTTAAAACTTATAAAACGGTTACCTCACAATACAAATATTAAAGTCAAAAATATGTATCAATGCAACTTTCATGAAGTAAAATCACTAAAAGCCTTCGTTCTACCAGAAAAAATAGTCCCTGACCATGAACAGCGACAGAAGTTACATTATCACACCATTAGATGGCGCCAAAGACTGTCTTTATGAGTGTGACTTTTATATTGAAAAGACTGAATTGTTGTGAACACAGAACAAGACGCAACTGACAAATGCTTTGACTAGGGCTGTCAGTCACAGGAAAACCCTTTAACTGTTAAAAGGACAAGATATCGCTGTCATGATCACCAGTTAGCCACCAGAGGGCACTCCAACCCGGACTGTTCCTCACCACACCCGTGAACTCAATTTCCCATAACACAGTATATGGGAAATTATCCTGTTTCATCGCACCCAGCTGTTTTGTGTCTCCTTGTGCCATGTGCTCACCTGTCTATTGTCTTTCCAATGTGTGTTACCTCTTTGTCAAGTCAAGTCAAGTCTAGCCTAGGTCAAGTCTGTTTTCCCCACGGGGTAGTTTTTGTTGTCTTGTTTTGTTTTATTTTTATTAATAAAAAGCCCTCTCTTCATGCATTTGAGTCCTCGCTCCTTCCACCACCACCAAAACCTGACAGAACGAACCAACCATTAAGAGGACTCAGCAGAGATGGGTATCTTCCTCTTTCCATCTCCTAATTTCAGGGGCATAGAGGATGAAAGAGCCAACAAGGGTACTCAGCAGAGAAGGGACTACTGCCTGCAACCCCATCTACCAGCGCATGCTCCAGGTAACTGCATTAAGATCCCTCCGTCAGCAGGGGACTGTTCTGAAGGAGTTTGGAGTACAACGACTCTGCTCTCAAGGACCTTTTTAATAATGCTCTTGATGAGCCCATATGCAGATGGAGAATGTTCGGCAAGGAACATCTGTCTTTTGAGGGGTGGGTGGATTTCCTTGTAGAGTCCGCTGCTGGCCCGGAGGCCTTCCCAGAGCCCGCTCCCGCCCCGGAGGCCTTCCCAGAGCACGCTGCTAACCCGGGGGCCTCCCAGAGCACGCTGCCGACCCGGAGGCCTTCCCAGAGCACGCTGCAGGCCCGGAGGCCTTCCCAGAGCACGCTGTTGGCCCGGAGGCCACCCCAGAGGTTTTGGAGTCAAACGCCTCCCCGGTGATTCCTGACATGGCCAAGAAGACTGTCTTTGTCTTTTATGTCTTGACAGTTTTGCGTGCTTGGAGAACGCACGTAGGGTCTGGTGACCACGGCCCAGAGCAGCCCGAGCCCGCTGCCGTCGTTCCAGAGCAGCCCGAGCCCGCTGCCGTCCCGGAGCAGCCCGCTCTCCCTGATACGGCCACGGAGGCCGTCACCGAGCTGCCCGCTCTCCCTGATACGGCCACGGAGGCCGTCACCGAGCTGCCCGCTCTCCCTGATATGGCCACGGAGCACCCTTGGTCCGCCCTGCCACCGCCCAGGCCGTCTGAACCGTTGAAACCCGCCAAGTCTGTTCCTCCAGCACCGCCCTGGCAATCAGCCAGGACTCCGACCTTCATGGAGTCCCCATGGTCTGTTCCTCCGGCTCCCCCCTGGCCTCAGTCGGGGACTCTGGACCTGGCCCGCCATCTCTCCCCCTGATCCAACTCCAGTCCACCTCCCTCCTGAGATTTTGTGTTTTATTTTTTGTTTTGTTGTCTGGTGGAGCGTCTGGTAGCCGCTCCATAGGGAGGGGTTATGTCATGATCACCAGTTGGAGTGCCCTAGTTAGCCACCAGAGGGCACTCCAACCCGGACTGTTCCTCACCACACCCGTGAACTCAATTTCCCATAACACACTTCCCGGACTCATTATCCTGTGTCATTGCACCCAGCTGTTTTGTGTCTCCTTGTGCCATGTGCTCACCTGTCTATTGTCTGGACCCCGCCCATCTTGTTATCTGTTCATTGGTTAATTTGCCCCACCTGTTCCACATCATTACCTGCCTTGTTTGTTCCCTACTTATTCTCCTTGTGTTTGCAGTCCTGTGTTGGTTCGTTGTTGTATATTCGGTCGTCGTATTTTCCCATGTGTGTTCCCTCTTTGTCAAGTCAAGTCTAGCCTAGGTCAAGTCTGTTTTCCTCCACGGGGTAGTTTTTGTTGACTTGTTTTGTTTTATTTTTATTAATAAAAAGCCCTCTCTTCCTGCATTTGAGTCCTCGCTCCTTCCACCCCCACCAAAACCTGACAATCGCAGCAGACATTTAAACAGATTTTTTATTATGAACATAGGACTGACCTGAAGGAAAATGCTAAATCTGAATGCAGGTAATAAACTCGTTCAATCGATCTTTCTCACAACACTCTTCTACATAATACAGTAAGCTTCAATGAACAATATCAACTGAGAACATGCAGTTTACATTGCTAAGTTTGTGTAGTGATATACAGAACCGTTGGGTGAAGCGGTTGTGTTTTATCGTGAATAAAACACAGCTATTGACCAATCAAAATCAAGGACTGGAACTAACCGTTTTATAAGATAATTTAGAAAGTGTAAGTAAATGGTTAATAAACTATTTAACTGAACATTTATACATCTTATTTAGACATACAGTAATAGTTACTCAGTGTGTTAATAAATGCATTATTAACACGTATTCCTACTCTAATTCATGATTAATTCAAGTCGTTATAAAACATTTAGTAGTTGTCAGTTAAGTATTTTTGTGAGCTCATCTAAAGTGAGACTATTTATGCCTTGTAAAACTTTTACAAAGAGATTTAAAGGCTCAGATTCCTTCTAAACAGAAAATGGAAACAAACAAAACAGAGTGACAGAACATATAAATATTTATTTCAAGATGCAAAAAATGACACTGTACAACTGTACATTTGATATAACATGAAAAATAAACCTCTAAAATGTTATAGAAAATTCCTGTACACCTCTAGAACACATGCAGTAAAAAGAAACCAGTGCCAACACTGGATTACAGCAGTGCCAAAATACAACAAATAAAATCGGACTGAGAGTTTGCTTTCCGAGGACCTTGCATTGATGAGTGGAATAAATGGTAAAATATAAGCTTTAAAATATAAAATAAAACTCAGGATTCTGTTTACCCAGGGTTTTCAAAGACTCAGACTTAACTATTTCACATGTTGAAAAGCTCTTATTTGTGATTCACTGTTTGCACTGAATTTTCACTCAGCCATGAAGCTGTAACAAGAAAACCTTCTTAATACACCAAAATATTTTGCTTATTTTCTTCGTTTTGTTGCATGTTTTGTTCATTTTGTTGCTTATTTTTTAATTTGTTGTTAATTTTTGTTTCTTGTTTAGTTCCTTTTTTATTTGTATATGATATTGCAGAGGTTTATTTTTTTCATGTTATTTTAAGTGTACAGTTGTACAGTTAAATTTTTTGCATCCTGAAATAAATGTTTTTCCTTTTTCTGTTTAGATGAGCTCACAAAAATAGTTAACTGACAACTACTAAATGTTTTATAATGACCTTAATTAATCATGAATTACAGTAGGAATACGTGTTAATAAAGCATTTATTAACACACTGACTATTACTGTATGTCTAAATAAGGTGTATAAATGTTCAGTTAATCATTAACTTACACTTTCTAAATGATCTTATGAACCACTGACAACTCCTAAATAACTGGTTTGTAAATAATAAATTGATCATTAATAAAGTATAAAAATAGCAAATACATTGTAGGAACGGTGCTTCATAAATTATGAATTAACTATTTACTAATGCTTAACTAATGATTCATAGCGAATTATTATGAAGTGTTGCCTATATATAATTGCTGAACTAGTGTTAGATTTTGACCTCTGTCCTGTAGACACGTATTGTAGAGACATGATCACATGTTTGAAATAAAGTTCAGGAAGTTTGTGGACTGGGTGTGTAGTTTATGCTGACAAGCATGATCACAAAGCCTTCGACAGACTGATGAAAAAGTCTCCAGTGGCATGTACTCGCCTGGGAGCAAATTTGATCGGCATCTTCACAAACACTGAACATAAGAAACTCTTTCAATTAATTAAGCTAGAAGCTACACCATATTAATGACAAACTTTTGAAGGGGTGGCAATGAACAACAAAGGCAGTGAACAAAACACATGACGCAACTTTTTTGGTTACATCAGATGAAATTATTCAATTATTATTATTGTTTTGGTCTCTGAAATGTCACAAGTATGATTTTAAAATGCATCAACAGGCCCAAAGAATGTAAATTTAAATTTAACATGTTGACTTGTTCAGAAAACAAGGATGAATATGTAAAAGATTCATTTATTAGAAAAAAACAGGCACATTGTAGTAGTAGGAAAGGGCCAGAAATGTACACAATGAAGCTGTTTATTCATCCTATCAGGATGGCAGTATCTTTAGGGAAAATGCATTCCTGTCGAGAGATGATTTAAGACTTTTGTTAAGGCTGTATGTTAATGATTTGAGGTGTGTAACCCTCTTGGTACCTCTCGTAGAGCACACAAGCTCTGTGTAGTGTATTGGACTTTAAGCAATTTGCCTACTAGCTCTCATACAACAATGTAGTCCATTTACTTGGCTGTGCTGTGTAAAAGCAATGACGTAAAACAATATGGCTTTAACAAAATCCTTGAACCTCTTCTTGAGGACCTAGCACATTTAGAAGAAGTTGGCATTTTCATTCCTTCAGTTGGTCAATTTGTGAAGGGCACTGTTCATGTTGTGATTGCAGACAATCTTGGGGCCCAAAGCATGTCGAGAGCTTTTCTGGTGAATATTACTGCAGATTTTGCTCTGGAAAGAGCTTGGACATTCAGACTAATGAGGTTCGGTCAGGTACGTTTAGCCTTAAGAAGAGAGAGAGTTATGATAATCACCTGAAGTCTGCACAACAGACTGGCAGCAGTTGTTTTTCCAGTTAAAAAATTTGTCTTTTCCACACACCTTGGTCATTTTCATGTGCGGAGATCTCTCTGGCTATCCCCCAGATGTCATGCATGATGTTTTTGAAGTTGTTGTGCCATTATAGCTTAAACATTGTTTATCAATGCTTTTATCCAAAAAGTGCTTCACCTTTATAATTTCTCAATGAACGTATTGTTAATGTCCCCTATAAATGGACGGATAAGACGAACAGACCTCATGCAGTCCCTCGCTCGATGTTCAGCCTGAATACTATTGGAGGCAATGCTCATGAGAACTGGAACCTGATAAAATTGTAGGACACATGGTGCCAGAAGTTGAGCCTAAGTGGCTGGTGCTTATGGATCTTAAAGAAGTTGTTGAGCTTTTGGTGTCAACAGTTCACACTGATGAGTCAATTGCGAACCTTGATGGCAAAATTTCCGAACACAGACAGAGGTTTCAGGAAGCTTTTCCTGGTGTGAAGTTAATACCAAAACAATACTTTTTGGAACACTATCCTGCACTTAACAAGACATTTGGTCTACTTGTGCATCTGTGAACCATGCGCTTTGAAGCCAAGCACAGCTTTTTCAAGCAAGTTGCTTGGCTCACCGATTGTTTAAAAAAATCCCCAGCTTATGATTTCTCACTGTTTGAAATCGTATTGTCTTGAAAAATCTGCACTAGATGTATCAAGTGTGTCAACGGTGCCTCTGTTTTAAGAACAGAAATAACACAGGCCATCCAAGACAAGTACCCAGACACTGGATTCATCCAGATTCCCACAAGTGTCACCAGTAAAGGCCTCAGTTACAGAAATGGGATGATTGTTATTTGTCGCTCTTTAAACGGGCTCCCTTATTTTGCAGAGATTATTCAGATGTTTTTAGTGCAGAAGACACTGTGTTTTGTGCTTAAGGGTCTGTGTGGATGGTATAGGGAGCATTACAGGGCCTTTGAACTGACCTCTTCTCCATCAAGGGAGATTTTCTTTCTTGAACTAAGTGAATTGGCTGATGACTATCCATTGGCTGACTACAAGGTTGGAGATGTTTGTTTGGTGTCACTGAAAAGACAAATTATTTCATAGCAGGTGCCCAGTACATATGTTATCTTGTACAGTGCAGACAATACTGTTTTTTTTTCTTCTTGTTCATGTGTGTAAATCTGGGAGAGAACAATGCCCAGAAAGTGAGATATCAGAATGGTGTCCCTTGTTAATTGGCAGAATTACTGAAAGAGATACAGCAAGTGTAATTTGATGGGAGAAATCATACTTAAATTATGGACTCTGACTTTAATGAATTTATGAACCTGACTTCCACAACTCATGTTCAGAACAAAAACTCTGTAAATCATTAGCAGTATCTCCATCTCCGTCATTGTGTGACACAGTCATTTTGACTTCTCCTGCAAGATCATCCTCCGAACTATTCATCCCTTGACCCCCAGGAGTAAACTTTGAACCCCAAGTCTTCTTGGGCAACATGTTTTGTTGTGCCCCGTTTCTCCTATGAAGGTTTAACATCATCCAAAGTTGTTAAGATAATGTGGTGTAATCATGTGGAACCACTGTCCATGATTGAATCGTGTTCAACCAAAGTGCTATATTTTTTGAGTGTTAACTAAATTAGTTTACTAATGTTAACTAACTAATGTTAACACACAGATTGATGATTTCAGTGCATGTTGTATTAAATCAGGAAATAATTTCTTCAGTACCCAAACACGATATTGCGGAACTAGACAGCTCTACAAGATTATATGAATCTGCAAGCTAAATGGATTAATAACATTTAAACGTTTTCCAAATGCCCTATAGCTCTGCAGGACACCTGAGACAGAAACATTAAAAATAACAGGTTTGTGGTCTGATAAATGAATGTCACCAATGTCAACATTACAAACTGGAACACCAGAAGAAAATGCTAAATCCAGTGTGTGCCCATGCCTATGAGTAGGCCTCAATACAGATTGTGTAAGATTAAAACATAGTTGAAAACCAAAGAGCACCTCTTCATCTTAAATGTTGTGTAATTGCTCTTCTTCATGCATGTCCCGACGAAGCCTTGATTCCTGCTGTGCTTCATTCTAACATTCATATGGTCTTTGCCCCTATTTTAAGTGAACTGGTTGGTACGATCAGTGACTGTGTGTGATCTTTTCACACTGAGGACAACTGAGGGACTCAAACACAACTATTAAAAAAGGTTCAAACATTCACTGATGCTCCAGAAGGAAACACGATGCATTAAGACCTGGGGGGTGAAAACATTTGGAATTTGAACAAGATACATTTTATTTAATTTGTCTTCCGGGAAACGTGAGTAACTTCTGTAGCTTCCGATGGGCAGTACTAAATGAAAAAATTAGATATTTAATTATATTATTTATTTATATATAATATTTATTGATGCTNGCTTCTGGAGCATCAGTGAATGTTCTGGAACATCCCCTCTCACATATCATGACTGAAAGGCTCATTATGCGGGTCTTTGTCTCCTCAGGTGTGAATCACAGCATTATTCATGGTCATTCACACCTCCAGGCATTTCACCTTTGTAAACAAAAAGTGTCTCATAAAATTTAAATTGGTATATTGTTTTATGTGAACGAGTAGGCACAATGATTTTCACATCATTTTAAGCAAACAAAATCTAGCCTTCAACATTCAGTACCCATTAGTCTTGTGGACACAAATTCAGTATGTGTTTTGTGGCCTTATTTCAGTTGTTTTGTTTTTTCAATAATCACGCATAAACTTTATTCTCTCAAAAAATACAAAAATGTACATACATGTTGCTCATATATTATGGTAGCCTGTAGTTTGTGTTGAATACAGTATAATGAGACTTTTGCCATCAATATATTTCTAAACAACTGAAATAAGCACAAATGTCAGGGCATCAAAACTTCTCCAGGGCCTCAAAATACCCTCAGACCCCAGACGGTTAAATCTGGAGGATCAACTTCTCATTCATCTTTGTTATTATGTCTTGAGGAGGTAAAGTGTTGGTTAGAGCAAAATCGTCTCCAGCTAAATTCGACTAAAGCTGAAGTTATCATTTTTGGGCCAAATTAGGAATCTGGGTGTAATCTTTGACTCATCCTTAACATTTGATGATCTGATTAAGTGTGTGGTAAAAAGTTGCTTTTTTCAGTTGAGGACTAATGCAAAAATGAAAACTTCTTTGCCGGCTGTTGATCTTGAGATAGTGATTCACACATTTATTTCCTCCTGCTTAGATTATTGTAACACACTTTATTGAGAAAGTCAATCTCTTTTTTCAAATATACAATTGGTCCAGAATGCAGCTGTGAGGCTCTTCACAAGCACATGTGTTACAACCATGCAACTTAATTTGCCAAAAAAACTTCATGGCCAAAAACTCTGCCACTGTGGCTTGGAGGTAATTAGCCATTTGTAATGTGGTTTGTCCACATGGATGAGGTGTTGGAATAGAGGCCTTCCAACAACCCCCCTGTCCTAATTACTTCCATCCATGATGACAAACCAGGAGGATGAGCTCCCGTGAGGATGAAAAAAACCCTGTGAGGATGAGCTCAGAGTTAATGAGGGAGGACATAAAATTTTAAAGGAAAACAGAGGAGAGGAGATTAGGACGAGAATGGACAGACTGTTTTCTCTCCTTGAGAGAATGATTGAAAAACCAAAAATAATATATTTTACAGTGGGTTATTAAAGCAATTTTTGTATGTGTATTTTTTGACACTGATAATTTGTGAATAAAACAAAGTACTTTCTGTTCATTGTTGATTTTTGTAGTGTAAGTTAAAAGTTAAAAGTGACTTTTAAAGTACACAGCAGCATCGTGTTTAAAAGGAAACACGATGCATTAAGAGCCAGGGGGTGAAAACTTTTGAATTCAAATATCAAGGTAAATTGTACTTAATTTTTCTGCCGGGAAACATGCAAGTATCTTCTGTTGGTTCCAAAGGGCAGTACTAAATAAAAAAACAATGATATTTAAACAAAATAAGAAAAATTGTGACATCTTCATCCTGTTCAAAAGTTTTCACCCCCCGGCTCTTAATGCATCGTGTTTCCTTCTGGAGCATCAGTGAATGTTTAAACCTTTTTTAATAGTTGAGTTTGAGTCCCTCAATTGTTCTCAGTATGAAAAGACAGATCTCAAAATCCTACAGTCACTGCTGGAAAGGGTTCAAATATGCAAAAATGCTTGAAAACTGATGAATCTGCAGGACCTGGAGGATTTTTCTGAAGAACAGAGTTCAGTTTAACTGCTCAGAACAAACAAGAGACTCATGACCAACCATCACAAAACAAAAAAAACAGTCGTAGATCATCAGGTAACCACACACAGTATTGAGAATCAAGGGTTCACATACTTATGAATGGGGTTATTTTAATAAATTCAGCTATTGTTTTGTCTTGAATAAATTAATGAATGAAGCCCTATATTTGTCACTAGTCACAGGTACCAGCGAAATTGTCCGTCAACCTGTCCATACATACATACATACAATATGACAAGGGGATAGACAGAACAGGAAGACAGGGAATTTGGAAGAAATACAGCATAACATGAGGAAGGGGAGGAGAAAAAAAATACCACCCCAGACTATGCTCCTGTGGGGAGTACAGTGTGGGAACAGGAAAAAAACACCTCATCAACATAAGCACATAATCAATACAACATAATACACGACTTGCAACAGGGGAGGGGGAGTGGGGGGATGGAGGTAAATCCAGCACAGGCAAACAGCCATCCGGTCCTGCAGCTAGAAAGCGCTGGTCACAGACCCGTTTGCCAGACTGGCGGTACAAAGCGGCGAAGGCGAGGGATTAGGGGTTGGGGTGGTGAATGCATATCAATATATATGTGAGTATGTGTGCGTGTATGTAAAAGTTCTTGTATGTGTAGGCCTGTAGAGTCGCTACTCCTGGCATCAAATCTAGGTGCCTCAGTCCGCAGGATTGTTTAAGCGATACACAGCAAGTTGCCATGGAGACAACCTTGATCAGGTTCCAGACATAGTCAACAATCAGCAGGTTGTCTGTGGGATTGGGGGGAGGAACACAAGAGCGTCTCACTTCAGTGCTCTTCCGGGGGAGTTGTTGTTCCAACAGCGGCCTTGGCTGAGGCCAGTGCTGGTTGATGGGAGCCGAAAGCAGATAAGATTGGGATTGTTTGGTCTTGGGGCGAATAGCCACATTCCAATTTACACAGCTACACTCTTAGTCCATTCTGGTCTCCGAATCGGTCAATTTGCCTTTGCAAAGCCGTGAGCTTCTCCATGATGTTATCCATATTGCGGTTAATAGTCCCAGTCTCAGTGCTGACCGCTCTGCCCACTGCTTGTTCAATCATGACGGGCAGCCTTGTGAGGTTTTGGACAGCTGTTACCGTTTTCCGATTTTCTCGATAAACCAGGGCAAAGCCTAATCCAATCAGCAGAAGACCTGTTATCACGGTTCCGAATAGGTAGATATCTTCAATGTCCTCCACGGAAAGGGCCGCCAGACACACGACCCGCCACCTCTCCCACGCCAGCTGCGAACGTTCAGGCAGGGCAGTCAGGTTCCACCGAACCTAAGCTTCTCGTCGAGAAGATGGTATCAATTGCGTTGAGAGACCAGTTGATCAAATCCATGATTTTTAGATGTTTGGAGAGCAGTGCAGAGAGAGTCTCTCAGAGTAAGACAATAGACGAGACAAGAGCAAAGCAGGGAAGGTAAGGGGGAGGAGAGGGAGAAAAAATGCGACCGCCTTCAATGAGAGCCAAACGGTCTTGTGAACTAAATGCAAACATCTTTTATGTAAAATATCTTACTCAGGACAGTACTAAACAAAAAATAACATGCATTTATTATTATCCCTCTTATTTTATTAAAATAATTCTCATTTTCACAGATTCTGCAAGGGGTTCACATACTTTTTCATGCCACTGTATATTTTAAAAACAGATTGAGCTAATGCTTTTCATGACCCTGATTCTGGTTTTCAGGTTGGATGATGGACGTTAAAGCGCTAAAAGGGAGTGATGAGGGGGAGTGTGTGTCGGAGGCACGGGTAACCTCCGTCTGACAGGATAAAGTGCTCAGGAGGAGGGTACACTGACCTCCTGTACAATGGGCTGTGGCAGAGCACTTGTGCATCATGCACTGACCCGGGCCAGCCCACGTAGTTGTCAATGAAGCAGCCCTGATAGTCACAAACATCCTGCAGGATTATAGATGGAAACAGTTTACTGTTCCTGTAGCGCTGACCATCAGGGCCGCTTGGTGGCTTGATGCAGACATGGCAGCCATCGATTGCTCCAGCAAATTTCAAGAAAGCTTTGTATCTTGCCAGCCCTGCAAACTGCCTCCAGCTCCTCTGGGGTCTTCGGGAGGAGAATTCCTAGGTGGCAAATGGCCACCACCTCCTTAGTGACTCAGTGGACAATGTGGTGGACAGTGTAACGAGGCATGTCAAACACTCTGGAGACCACACTTTGTATGATGTACCACACACCAGCCAGAAAAGAAATACCAGGTTCTCGATTGTGGCACACCATCCGTGACGTACTTCATTCAACAGATCCCTGCCAGCCGAAAATCAGAGCGTGTGTCCATGTCATTAAAAAACCTGTCCAGCACTGGGACCTTCAGGCTTATCCTGCAGTACAGGGGTCTGGTCTGATTTAGAGAAAGAAGGAAACAAGAAATTGTGTAGAGCTATGACAAAATAATGGTGGAAGAAATATTGAGATACTTTAGTTAACTACTTTTAGAAACTACTAATACCACATTGGGGAAAGGCTATTAGTCATATTTAAAACCTTAGTTTAGTAAATGTATTATTTTGTATACTGTAATGTACTAAAGGTATCAAAAGTAAAGGTATGTATTTGTCCTTGTCAGGGTTTTTAATATATGATGGTGTATATTTTTTTTCTGAATATGTAGAAGGTTGTTGTGTAGTTTAATGTACAACAATGCATCATATTACATTTTTTTATGTTTTTGTTGTGTTGCTTGAACAATACTTCACATACTTAATGAATGTAGCTCCTTAGAGTTCACCACTGGTTATTTTTTCAATTTTAATTGATTTCAGACTTTCTCAGGTTAAAAAGGTCTTTACAATAGTGTAAGCAGTGCAGTCACACTGAAAATTCTAAAACAAAAAAGTGCACTTTAACTCTCTTGTTGTTCATATATAGTTGATCATAAATATATTTATGGAAAAGGTGTCATTACACTCTATTCAGTATGAACTAGGCTACCATACTATGTGAGGGACATATATGTACATGTTTGTATTTTTGAAGGAATAACGTTTATGTGTGGTTATTGAAAAAACTAAAAACTCAATTCACTGAAATAAGGCCACAAAATAAATACAAAATATGTGTTCACAAGACTTCTGGGTATTAGAGGTTGTAGACTAGAGTTTTTGCCTACTCATTAATGTAAAACAATATATTAATTTAAATTTAAGACACTTTTTGTCAAGAAACACAGTATGCATGGAGGTGTGAATCTTCATGAATAATGCTGTGATTCACACCTGAGAAGTCAAAGACCCTCATAAGGACCTGCATAATGAGCCCTTTCAGTCAGGTAGGCTATGTGAAAAAATCCTCTGTGATCATGCTGATAAAAGGGTCATATCAGGTATTGTATTAACGTTAATATAAGAATGCGGAAGCGGAAAGTACGTTCAAGGCGATATTTTGTTTTGAGCAGTTTCTTCATGCTCCTTTCACCTCAGAGTGCCTCATACAAAACTTATCCATGGCTCCCAGAATGCATTGCGGCATGAAGCATATCACCATTGTTGAGATTCATACACTGATTCTTGATGTCTATGTGTGAGTAAATCTTGGAGGAGTTTAAATGTGTTAAGTGTACAATGTATTTTAAAACTCATTCAGCTTTTCTGATTAAAATGGTTTTATTGTAATTCTAGAAGAGATCCAGCACAAAGTTAATAACATTTTGCTCAAATAAAGCTCAGTCATTAGATCAGAGAATTTAGCCATTAAATTATGATTATATTGTTTTCATCAAACAACTGATAGCCGTTAAACACATTTTCTTTTGCCTTTCGTATAAAAAAAACAGCTATATCAGCCAGAGAAAAACTAACACAAAAAAAGTCAAGAGTCAAACTGCACAACTAAAGCAAACACTGACCTTGATAATGGTGACATCAAACCAAACTATTATTTTTAACAAATCATCAATTTAAACCTTAATTCTCAATAACAACTTTTGTAAATAAAGTCAATCTGGTTAGTAATAAGTGAAGCTGGTAATGCTGTTTGTGGAGTTGTTTAATCCTCCACTGCTGAGATCTTGAGAGATTTAATGTCTTTTATCTTCAGTTGATTTCATTAAGGCTGTGGCTGAAGTCATAGTTCTTGTTGTTCCTCAGTCCTTCTGTGATTCTGCTCATCATCACCTAATTATCTCATTAACTCCAGCATGTGTCAGAGATCGGCCAGGCTCCATAACCAGAGTACTAATCACCCGGACCTGATCGTCATCTCCTCATCACCACATCAGCATATAAGCAAACACTTCACCCTGGCACTTTGTCTGGTCTCATTTTTGAGTAAGGACTCACTTACCTGCTCCACTTACCTTCATGTGTTGTTGCTTCGTCGTCTCTCCTGATCCTCCGTGTTTCCAGCGTCTTCCTAATTGTCTGTCTCCAGTGTCTTCATTCTCCGGACTCCTTCCATGCTCCACTCTTGTCACTGAAGTGTGTGCTCGGCTGCTCTTGTCCACGACCTCCCCTATCACCTGCAATACAAAGAACTGTCAGCATTTCCATCCATTATTGCATTGATGCTTTGACTGCTTTACTTACCTTCTTGTTAATGTTAATTTCTACATTGTTGTGAGTCTGTGTTCCGTAACAGAAGACCAGGGGCCAGTTGCATAAACTTAGTCACTATATTAAGACTGTGTCTTAAGAACTTAGTTTGAACAACTTGCAGTTAACCAAGGGGTAATCAATGTTATTTTTCCAAATCAAATTACACCAGTCTACCTTTTTATGTAACAGACTTTAAAAAATTAGGACCACTCTTCAAGAAAAACATTAGTGTCTTAACTTTTAAGACTAGTCTAAGTGGTTTATGCAACTGGCCCCAGGGTCCTTGTCTTCATTGCGGTTCTGGGGGACATGTTATCACTGCCTGTCTTATTCTTCCACCAAGACCTATGGTGAATGTCATCCATTCAGTGTCTGTTAATACCAAGCCACTTACTATTGAAGTTATTCCTACTGCCTTACATGTCTCCCTTCCAGTACATGCTCTCCTCGACTCTGGGTCAGCTGGAAACTTCATCTCCGAATACCTCTGCCACCACAGCTCAACCTCAAGAAGTGGCCCATTGAGACTCATTACCAGGTCCAGTCGATCATCAGCAAACCCCTAAACAAGAGGAATCTAAGCCATGCTGTAGGACCCGTCCAGTTGCAAATAGGACAGTTGCACACTGAATTCATCATCTTCCTGGTTCTGGAGAATTACACTGGTGGTATAATTCTAGGGCACCCATGGCTAGTGCAACATAAACCCCGTTCTCTCCGGGAACACCAGCAAAGTCCTGAAGTGGGGCAATAGCTGTTTTCCTGTATGCTTCTCAAGTCTTCCTCATCTGGTGAAATCTCTAACAGTCAACACCACCTACATCGAGAGCCCAGTTGAACAGCAATCCACGGAGATTGAAGCCTGCTATGCCCCGTTCAGTGACATATTCTGCCCCAAACGGGCGTCATCGTTGCATCCACATAGGCCATGGGACTGTGCCACCAACCTCCTTCTGGATGAGCCAGTGCTCCAAGGTAAAATTTATCCACTATCTCTCCCTGAACAGAAGGCCATGGAGGAGTATGTAGAAGATACTCTCCAACAGGGTTAAATCCACCCTTCTACTTCCCCTGCTGCGTCAAGCTTTTTCTTCGTGACAAAGAAGGATGTAGGCTTGCGGCCCGGCATTGACTATAGAGCACTCAACAAGATCACCATCATGTTCTGGTATTCTCTTCCCCTCGTCCCAGCAGCCCTGGATCAACTTCGTGGTGCAGCTGTGTTCACCAAGTTGGACCTCTGCAGTGAGTATAACCGCGTCCGGATACGTGAGGGGGGCGAGTGGAACACCGCCTTCGTGACCCCTACTGGACAATACAAATATTTCGTCATACTGTAAGGATTTTGTCAATGCCCCCTCCGTATTCCAGTAGTACTTCATGCACGAGGTGCTCCAGTAGTTTCTCCATCGCATCGTGGTCGTTTACATCAACGACATCTTGATCAACTCCCGAAGCCTTGCCGAACATCGCCAACACCTTGCGGAGGTCCTCCAGTGCCTGAGAGAACATCAGCTCTTCCTCAAAGCTGAGAAATGTTCCTTCCATCAGTCCTCCACCCAGTCCCTAGGCAAAAACATCAGTGAACATGGCAACTAGATGGATGAAGGGAAGGTTGACGTAGTACGAAACTGGCTAACACCTTCCACCATAAAATAACTTCCTGGGATTCTCAAACTTCTACTGCCGCTTCGTTCAGAACTACAGCTCCATTACAGTTCCATTAACAAATCTCAGAAATAAGTCCAAGTCTCTGTCCTGGACTCCAGCCACCACCCAAGCTTTCCAAAGTCTCAAGGACTCGTTCAGCAAGGCACTGCTCCTGATCCATCCTGACCCCAACAAACAATTTGTCGTAAAGGTAGATGCATCCACCACCGGGGTTGGAGCGGTGCTTTCTCAGCAGCAGGGGAATCCAGCATGTCTCCATCTATGTGCCTTCTTTTCTAAGAAGTTATCTCCAGCAGAGATGAACTACGATATCGGAAACAGAGAGTTACCGGCCATCAAGCTCGCATTGGAGGAGTGGAGACATTGGTTGTAAGGTGCTGAAGAAAAATTCACAGTACTCACCGACCACAAGAATCTCCAGTATCTCCGTGATGCCAAACATCTCAACCTCAAATAGGCAAGATGGGCTTTATTCTTCACATGTTTCCATTTCACCGTCTCCAGGCAATGAGAATCTTAGGGCATATGCTCTATCCTGTCTCCATACTCCTGAGGAGAGTTCCGAAGAGCCTGAGCCCATCTTGCCTACTCAAATCACCCTCTGTCCCATTCAATCCATCCAATGGTCCTTAGACCAACAGCTTTCCTCCTCCAATGTCTCCAAGCCATCTCCGCGGGGGTGTCCTCCAGGCCGGACATATGTTCCCAGATCTCAATTCAATAATCTAACGCACTCGGCTCATTCCTCTGTGCTATCCAGGGGCTAACCACACCCTCTTACTGCTACTAGATCACTTCTGGTGGCCTAACATGGCCAGGGAAGTGAGAGGGTTCGTCCAGGTATGCCCTGACTGCGCCATCTCCAAAAGCCCATGCCATCTTCCATCTGGCAAGCTTCTCCCATTGCCCATACCTCAGCACCCTTGGTCACACCTGGGAGTAGACTTCACCACCAACCTGCCTCGAACCGAAGGTAACACATGTATCCTAGTCATTGTGGACCGGTTCTGTAAATCCTGCTGTTTGATTCCTCTGAAGGGCTTACCTACTGCCATGATAACAGCGGCACTTTCCTTCAATCATGTATTCAGATACTACAGTATCCCAGAGGACATTGTCTGACAGAGGCCCACAATTCACATCCCAGGTATGGAAGGCCTTCTTCAAGGATTCAAGATTTCAAGATTCAAGATTTTTATTTGTCACATGCACAATTATATAGAGCATATATAACCAGCAGTGAAATGAGAGTCAGGTCCGCTCCATGGACAGTGCAATTATTAAAGAATACAACACAGATGAAAATATACATAACTATAACTATGAAAGAATTAAATAAAAGTAAACAATAAAAATATAAGAATAAAAATTTAAAAAAAAAGATGTATACTGTAGAATTAAATATGGAATGGAAAATAATGTGCATGAAAGTAAACTGTAGTCTTAAATATTAAGATACACAGGGATGTGCAAGAGGCAAATATGCATATGTGCATTATACTGTAGTCTTAAATATTAAGATACACAGGAATGTACAAGAGGCAAAAGTGCAAACAGGTTAACACTTTAAGTATGTCCATGTGAGGTAGTGAATGATGAATATCTTACTGATAAAGTGCATATTAAGTGGAGACATGAAGATGTTAATAGGCTGGTTTTGAGTTTAGGAGCCTGATGGCCTGGGGGAAGAAACTCCTCCTAAGTCTCTCTGTTTTTGCCATCAGACTACGGAAGCGCTTACCAGATGGCAGCAAAGTGAAAAGATGATTACTGGGGTGGATGGAGTCCTTGATGATTTTAACAGCTCTGCTTTTGCAGCGTTTGAGGTAGATGTCCTGCAGAGAGGGGAGAGCAGACCCAGAGATGCGCTCAGCTAAGCGCACAACTCTCTGCAGGGCTTTGCAGTCTTGACTGGAGCTGTTCCCATACCACACTGAGATACACTGAGTCAATACACTTTCTATGGCCCCTGAATAGAAAGTTTTCAGGATTGCTGGTGAGACCCTGAATTTCCTCAGCTGTCGCAGATAGTACAGTCTTTGCCTGGCTTTATTAACCTGTGTTTGAATGTGGGTAGTCCAAGTCAGGTCCTTGGAGATGTTTACACCGAGGTACTTGAAGCTACTCACCCTCTCCACAGGGTTACCGCTGATCATAAGAGGAGTATAGGGCTGCTGCTGTCTCTTCCTGAAGTCAACAATCAGCTCTTTTGTTTTGCTTACATTCAGAGAGAGACAATTGTCCTGGCACCATGATGTTAATTTCTCTACCTCATCCAAGTATGCGTTCTCATTATTGTTGTGAATGAGGCCCAGAACCACAGTATCATCAGCAAATTTGATAATAGATGTGGAGCTGTGGGAAGATACGCAGTCATGTGTGTAGAGAGAGTAGAGCAGGGGACTCAGGACACAGCCTTGTGGGGCTCCTACGTTCAGGGTGATGGAGTTGGAGGTGTACTTGCCTGCTTTCACCACTTGAGGTCTGCCAGTGAGGAAATCAAGAATCCAGTAGCAGAGTGAAGAATTCAGGCCGAGGTCCATGAGTTTAGAAGCCAGCTTGATGGGGACTCTAGTGGTGGTGGATGAGGAGAGACCCCTGATATGATTGTAAAGCGCTTTGGGTGTACAGTTGTACATATGAAAGCGCTATATAAATGCCTCATTCATTCATTCATTCATTGAAAGCTGAGCTATAGTTCATAAATAGCAGCCTTACATAGTTCCTGTTATTGCTGTCAATGTGTGTGAGAGAAGAGAACAGGATGTGAGAGATAGCATCATCAGTGGATCTGTTGGGGCGATAAGCAAACTGAAGAGGGTCCAAGGTATCCGGGATGGAGGAGCAGATGACGTTTTTAACCAGTCCCTCGAAGACCTTCATAACTATTGATGTGAGGGCAACTGGACGATAGTCATTCAGACAAGAGGGTTTATTGTTCTTAGGCACAGGAATGATGACAGATTTTTTGAAGGAGGTGGGAATCACCGATGTGGCAAGAGACTCATTAAAAATGGATGTAAACAAGCCAGCGAGCTGATCAGCGCAGGACCGCAGAATACGGCCGGAAATCCCATCAGGTCCGGCTGCTTTCCTGACGTTCACTCGCTTTAGAGCCCTCCGAACCTCGTCCTCCGACACGGTGATCACATGATCATCGCTGCTCTGACTGCTGCTTCCTGACGCGCTGATCGGCAGACACGAGCTGCTTAGATTTCTTTCAAAGCGGCCGTAGAAAGTGTTTAGCTCGTCAGCAAGCGACGGATCTACTCTCACCTCTGCAGAGGATTTATTTCCAAAGGCACAGATGGTCCTAAGTCCTTGCCACATGCGTCGGGAGTCATTTAGCTGGAAATGTGACTCTATGC
>RJVU01056895.1:43364-60023 GCA_003731715.1 Anabarilius grahami | reverse complement strand
TCCATCCGTAAAACAGAGAAGTTTACCGACGGTGTTACAGCAGCATCCGGGACCGAGGGCGTGAGCCATGTTTCAGACAAACAAAGGATGTTACAGTCCCTTATGTCCTGTTGGAAACTTATCCTTGCTCTAAGATCGTCCATCTTATTCTCCAGAGACTGGACATTGGCGAGCAGAATGCTCGGTAGAGGAGGACTGTGAGCTCTTTTTCTCAGTCTGTGGATCCCAGCGCGTTTCCCGCTGTGTTTCTTGGTCCGTCGCCACGGGTGGTTATCCAGGTGGCCATTGTTCATCTCGGCGTTCCGGAGAATCTCAGATGACCACGATGGGTTGAGGGATAAAGTGTCCTGAAACTGGTTAGTGAAGCGGTGTCCAATGTCCAAAAGTGTTCTTATTTCGTAAGTGATTAGTGCAGAGGTTATGTGTGTAAAAAGAGAAAGCAAAAGTAGGTAAAAAAGTAAATAAAAACACAATCTACGTGGAGCGACTTGGACGGCGACCGGACTCAGCGGCGCCATCTTGAAGGAAGATCATCTCCGCGGGGGTGTCCTCCAGGCCGGACATATGTTCCCAGATCTCAATTAAATAATCTAACGCACTCGGCTCATTCCTCTGTGCTATCCAGGGGCTAACCACACCCTCTTACTGCTACAAGATCACTTCTGGTGGCCTAACATGGCCAGGAAAGTGAGAGGGTTCGTCCAGGTATGCCCTGACTGCGCCATCTCCAAAAGCCCATGCCATCTTCCATCTGGCAAGCTTCTCCCATTGCCCATACCTCAGCACCCTTGGTCACACCTGGGAGTCGACTTCACCACCAACCTGCCTCCATCTGAAGGTAACACATGTATCCTAGTCATTGTGGACCGGTTCTGTAAATCCTGCCGTTTGATTCCTCTGAAGGGCTTACCTACTGCCATGATAACAGCGGCACTTTCCTTCAATCATGTATTCTGATACTACAGTATCCCAGAGGACATTGTCTGACAGAGGCCCACAATTCACATCCCAGGTATGGAAGGCCTTCTTCAAGGTCCTAGATGTGACCATCAGTCTGTCTTCAGGGTACCATACGCAGTTGAACAGGCAAATGAACAGGCAAATGGAGAGGAAGATTCAGGAGATTGGGCACTTCCTGAGAACCTTCTGCCACGGCCACCAGAACTCTTGAAACCAATTCCTATGCTAGGCCGAGTACACGCAAGACTCCCTCCGCCAAGCTGCCACTGGACTGACTCCCTTCCAGTGCGTACTTGGTTACCAGCATTCACTGTTCCTGTGGTCTGGAGAACCATCTGACATCAACCTCCATCGACCATTGGTTCCAAGAGAGTGAGAGGGTCTGGGGGCGTGTTTGGAAACCACTGCATGTGGGGCCTTCATGGAAACTGCAGACAAAACTGGCTGGGCCCCAGTTAGACAGCGCAGGTGACACCCATCTGAGCCCCACATAGCTGTGCTGGCTGGGTGGTGGACAGCTGTTCTTCCAAACAACAGAGTCAGCACAAATGTCCAGATGAGACATAAGCCAAAGGTCATAAATCCTTACCAAGAATAAAAACAAAACAGCACTATAACAGTGAAAAGGTTGTCTAATGTATGTCTATGTAAATCACCAACTCTCATTTTCCTTTTATTTAAATGAGCGAGATGTTCAAATCTGTTTTCTGTTGTGATATTGGATATTCTTACTCTAGTTTTACTGCTTGTACACAATTTTGTTCTTTATTGGTGTCACAGAGTCAATAAAGACCTGTTAAAGTTTACTTACCTGTCTGTCACCTTCTGTTGTGTGACAACTGGAGTATTTGAATAGTGGTTTTCAACTTACTTTCAAACAACACAACCCTTTGTTGTCTTGTAAAGGATACTCGAGGAAGATGCTCTGTATATTCCTGGAATTATGTAAATGATGTATGAAGAAAGCACAGTGTTAAAACCCACAGTTTTTGTATATGTGAGCGCTGTGTGTTTTTCCACACTGAATGCAAATGCATCTTCCTCGGTGGCTGTAGTGATCAGCTTACAGTTCAGAGGTTACTCTTTAGACTACAGTAACAAAAATAGCTGTAAAAGGACTTTGGAAACACTATTAAGAGATGAAGGATCTTGAAATCAGCTTCTCACTAGTGATGTGTCATTCTTGAACGATTCGTTCATTTTGAATGAATCTTTAATGTGACTCGGGAAGAACGAGTCGTCTTGGGGGGTGATTCGTTCAGTCGCGCATGCGCAATATTCTATGGGTTCAGTACTGCTAGTAGTAGCTCACCTGTTTCAGTCAATGCAGTCTGAGCCGGAAAGAGAATTGATTAGTTCATCTCATGAGTCTTTCGGGTTTCGACAGCCAGTAGCACAGTTCCTCAACAAACCGTCCATACCGGCGTGATAAATACGATCCTCAACTGGACATGACCACAACGCAGCCCTGAACTATCAGCAGAGATCGAGTCAACTAGATCATTCATTGTGAAGGCCTCATCGACACGACAGCCAGTAGCACAGTTCCTCAACAAACCGTCCATACCGGCGTGATGAATACGATCCTCAACTGGATGTAACTGAAATAAACACTTTGATTGTTGCGATCCTATCAGACTCATGATAGCAACCTGATTCGTAACAAAGCACTGTTCGCCAGAGGAGAACTGGCCCCCTGACTAAGCCTGGTTTCTCCCAAGGTTTTTTCTCCATTTTAACACCTATTTGCCAATTGTTTGCCACCTGATGTCACCTGTTGGAGTTTGGGTTCCTTGCCGCTGTCGCCTTTGGCTTGCTTAGTTGGGGACACTTGACATTTGACTTGACATTTATATTCAACAGTATTCTTGACATTTAATCAACAGTGCTTCTGATCTGCCTGCATTGACACTATTCTTTAAGAGCTGCTGTGCAGCCAAAATTATGTACCAGTTATCAATGTAAAGCTGCTTTGACACAATCTACATTGTAAAAAGCGCTATATAAATAAAGGTGACTTGACTTGACGTTATTTGGCAGATCGTCACAGAACATTCAGGACATTCTCTGAACATTTAGGTAACCATATTTTATTAGGAAATGTGATGTTTGCATAATGTTGTCAAAATGTCCCTGCTGCCCTTGTCAAAAAATTGAATTGAAAATTAGAGCTAAATTGACTAACAAAAGCAGCTGTTCAAACTAACTGTAAAATTAAGGTGAAAAAAACCCTAATTTTCTAGTGTTTTTTTTATGCACTTTGCAGGTATTTCTTTGATTATTATTATGAAACCTTTAATATAAAATACAAATCTCTTGCAGTAAATCATTAGCTGACACCAGCACATGATGAGTTGATGTAACTATCGTATCACTGCATCAGCAACTACACAATTACTGTCTTTAAATAACATCAGTGTTCCTCAGCTCATCACTGACTGAAGCACAGGCTCTACTCTTCAGCACAATGGTAACTTTACAAAACTCTGATAACATAAACAGAACATTAAACACTAACATATCTCTCTAGATCAGATCTCAGCATTCTTCACTTATTACAAACCACTTTATTTCTTTCATACAAAACTTCTTAATGAGGTTGTGACGAGCAGGGTGGGCGAGAGCCGTGAGGGAACGGCGCGAGGCCGGTGACGCAAGTGTTCATGATCGTCACCTGCGAGGCGCACCGGCCTCGAGTCTCTCACGGAGGAGCTCCGGAGGCATAAAAGGAGGAGCGACGACAGTGAAGGACGAGAGAGGACCAGGCCTGGACTTTATGTTGTGAACGTTCAAACAAACTTTGATATATAAATAAACCAACAAAACGAAAGTAATGCCGGCAGACCCTCGCGGACGTCTGCCGGCCACACAAACATAATAAAACACAACATAAAGTCCAGGCCTGGTCCTCTCTCGTCCTTCACTGTCGTCGCTCCTCCTTTTATGCCTCCGGAGTTCCTCCGTGAGAGACTCGAGGCCGGTGCGCCTCGCAGGTGACGATCATGAACACTTGCGTCACCGGCCTCGCGCCGTTCCCTCACGGCTCTCGCCCGCCCTGCTCGTCACAGTGACCAACAGAGGACCATGTGGGAACGTTCTGTTAATGTCCCAAATGTCCTCTTTGTAACATTCTTATGTGGCCATAAAATAACCAAAATGGAACGTCCCGAATGTTCTGTAAAGGTTTGGAATTTTTTGTCACCTTTAGAGAACTTTTAGGGAATGTTGCACTAGGTCACGTGAACGTCGCCTTCTACTCACTAAGCAAAGTTAGGCCCAGAAGACATCTTTTCAACATACAAATTTTGTGACAAAGACATTGAAAAGACGTCTTCTGGACCTAACTTTGTCCACTGAGGAGCCAGAATGAAAGTTATGACGTCTTGTTTTGACGTCTTCTGAACGTCTGATATAGACGTTTATGAAACCTCCGTACAAGGTAAAAAAAAAAAACTCAGCCACAGATCAATCCATGGGCATTAAAACATACATTCGCATCTGTAATTCACACTTCTTTGGATTGTGAGGGGAACCAGATCTGAAGGAAAGACTTTCTGGCTCAGCTGGGACTCGAACCAGGAACCTTCTTGTTGTGAAGAGACAGTGTTTCCCACTGAGCCACTTGTGCTGCTCTTAGACACCGACATAAAAATACACATACTTTAGAGAATAATTATTATGTAAAAATAGACATTTTTCATGTTTATACGTAAAATAAAATAAATAAAATAAAATAAAAACATTTGCAATGTACAACATACACAGCAAAATCCTCAGTGAACACTGCTCAGTGTTTATATGAGTCCAATCTCCACAATGTTAAAAGAAACACAAACAGTGTTGAAGTTAATGAGATTTAACTTCAGTACATACAGTACACTTACGTTTGACGTTTAAGGTGAATAAGTTAACGTTACATTTATGAAATGAAAACGTGAACCCTTCAAGATACTATCACATTGTGCGTTACTACTGTTAGTAATCGTGATAGTACTAATATCCCACATAAAAAAATTCTATAGTAATTTATGTAAATACTATAGTGTTTTTGAACCATACTATAGTAAAGTACTTGAATTAATTTGTTGTGGTAATTCTGTAGTTGCTGTGGTAGGCCTTATAATAATAACTATAGTAATATAAAAAAAATTACCCAATACTGTACTAAGTTTTCTACAACTATAGGGTATATTATGATACAAAACACTACAGATTACTGTAGTAAAAACTAAAGTATACTACAGTATTTGTATGCTGTAGCATTCATTAACAAAGTGTTGTAAATACTATAACAGCACACTACAATTTACTAAAGTTTACTATAATACTAAAGTATTTTTTCATGTAGGCTACTACACAGCAAAAGTTCAAGTTTTAAAGACTGTTACGATATGTGTTCACTTTCACAGGTTATGAATGTTTATAACTAATAAATGGTTAACAGGTTTCCACTTTACATTAAGTTTCACTTTCACAGGTTATTAACATTTATAACTCATTAATAAATGGTTCACAGGTTTCCATTTTACATTAAGGTTCACTTTCACAGGTTATTAATGTTTATAACCAGTGTTCAGAGAAACACGTTACAAAAGTAATGCATTACAGAAACGTATTAGTTTTTGCTGTAACGCAGTAGTGTAAGGCATTACTAATTAATTTTCAGTAATCTTTTACTTGGTACATGTTAAGTAACGATTGCGTTACAACACACTTTTAGCCCAAAATTTACTTGTTCAAAAAACAAACAAACATAAAAACAGCAAGACTACGAGACCTTAAAGCATTAGTTCACTTCTGAATAAAAATTTCCTGATAATTTACTCACCCCCATGTCATCCTAGATGTTCATGTCTTTCTTTCTTAGGTCGAAAAGAAATGAAGGTTTTTGATGAAAACATTCCAGGATTATTCTCCTTATAGTGGACTTCAATGGACTCCAAACAGTTGAAGGTCAAAATGACAGTTTCAGTGCAGCTTCAAAGGGCTTTAAACGATACCAGACGAGGCATTACAAATGCTTCCACCAGACCGCCTTCCATATTCTTTAAAAAGCTTACACTGAATGTCCTACACCTTCCCTATTAAACTTACAGAAAAAACAGAACTGGCTAATTCCGTAAGGTTTTTGAAGAATACAGAATTGCGGTCTGGAGGAAGCACTTGTGATGCGATCATTTGTGTTTTTAAAGCATATTACATTTTCATTTTTTTAAGAAAATGACCTATCGTTTCACTAGATAAGACCCTTATTCCTCATCTGGTATCGTTTAAAGCCCCTTGAAGCTGCACTGAAACTGTATTTGACCTTCAACCGTTTGGAGGCCATTGAAGTCCACTATAAGGACATGGACATCTTGGATGACATGGGGGTGAGTAAATGATCAGGAATTTTTTATTAGAAAGTGGACTTTAATTACTGAAAAACGCAAGTAAGTTCTATTACCTGTTCATGGTCAGTCAATAGTGCATGTGGTGTCCAAGTTTGTAAATAAAGACTAAATGACAGCTTCTGATATATTTGTTTAGCGATTTATTTCATTCATCTGCCTCTCGCTGGTGTAACTTTGTATTGTGTTGTAGTGAACAGCACATTCCAGGGCCCAGTTTACGACTGGGCCCCTCTCTGTCCGTAATAGCGGACAAAGGTTTGCTACATTTTGATTGGATCTTGGTGGCCTAACACAAACAAACTGTCCAATGCCATCAGAAAAAGATGTAAGGACAACATCCAGACCTCTTTTAGAGGGCAAGAGGAAGACCTCTTGTACCAAGCCTAGAAAGGACAGGACTTCTCATTGGTCCACAGGCAGTTTCTGCCCTTCACCCATCTAGAGACTACTTCCTAAGGTTGGCCACAGACCCGCCATAAAAATTCCTCGGGACCTTAGCAGAAATGGGTGAAACAAAGAGAGATCACATAGATCCATCCAAATCCATTCAAAACGATGTTTGAAAACCTTAGAACTGATGCAAACTACACATCCATTTCATACTTATTCACAGAAATAAGTATTCTCAGTGACAGCTATTTGTAGTGCAACATCTGATACAAATTCAGCTGTTAATGTACAATTAAATGACAGTTCAATCCTTTTCCATCATGTTTAGTATCTATTTGTTAAGAATATTTCCAAAGGTATTCTGGTGGTGGTTTGGAAAGTGAGAAATGCATTGGTAAACTTTAAAGACACTGTAAAGACTTGCAAATTTGTGCTTTATGCAAATGAGTTCCACAGGAGAAAGGAGGGTGGGTCACACTGTGTGTGTCCCCTCTGATGCCAGCAGCCAATCAGAGCACTTGAATGGAGAAGCGCCAAACTGCAATCTCCTCCTCATCGGAAAGGACACTCCTTGTTCTGAGTCTGCCCTTCACAGGGGGAAGACATTAACAGATACACCGTTCTGGGTCTTAACTCTGTAAGGAGTGAGACATTAACAGAAATACTGTTCTGAGTCTGCCCATCAAAGGGGACAGACATTAACAGACACAACACCGTTCTGAGCCTCTGGTCCATCCAGAGAGACAACAACAGATCCCATGATCTGAGTCTACAGCTTGTGAGGCAGCAACAGAGACGACCACGTTCTAAGCCTCCAGCTTGTGATGAAAGAGACATCAACAAACACTATGTTCAGAGTTTCCGTCCAGCGATACAGTGACGACATCTGCAACAAGGTTAAGCTCAGGAGAGCAAACCTTCACTCCAAGGTACCTTCGTCTGCGTGTTCCAGATTGTTAAGGACCTTCTGCACCTACACCAGGGCCTCATCTGCGTGTTCCAGATTTTAGGACCCTTTGGTGCTCCAGGAGATCAGCATCCCACAGAGCTTCACGTTCAAGACTGTTGAAACAGATTCTAGCTCCTCTCCCCACTGCATTGTAACCCAGTACAACCAGTGGAAGACGTCACCGTCATCAGATTCAACCACATGGAATGTAAATATCACTTAACCAAACCTCTTTCCAGAGACCTTGACATTGTTGTATGTTATCAGTATATAATTTCCTAATTCCCATTAGATGTAATATAGCTGATGTTAGTTAATAACAAATAATCTTTCGTTTATTTGTTTGTTGCATAATAAGGTTTTCCACCTTATTATTTTCAGAGAAACAGTTTATCTTTCCCTAAGATAACGTAACTCTTCCATAGCCACACTCAACTTAATCACTTGTATTCTATGTACCTTATGCACTTTATTCCTTTATCATTCATGGTATTCATTTAGTAGTTGTGTTAGTTATTCTTGTTTATCTTTTTGTTAATAAAATTAATTTTATTACACTTGTGTCTTCCTTGTGCTGATAATACAGAAGAGGTTCTACAAGTTAGCAATATCACCAATCTTTCAGATAAATCAGCTGACCACTTTACATTAATTCTAAATGAATGAAAGCCCCTGTTGGGAGTGTTCTCATAATGCCAAGGTAAAAGACCTTGACTGGTGCCCTGAACTAGGGAAAAAGGGGGAAGTGGTCATCTGATGTACTCATAACCACACCTTAAGAGACGTGTGATCCAAAAATCACGTCAGCGGTGACGTGAGTACCAATCCCTATTTTACTTCACGTCCTTGGATGGACAAAGTAAAAATCACTACAGTGTGACGTAATCCAGTGAAGGCGTGTTTAGGGCGGGTTTTACAGGAGGGGCGCAAGGCTACTGGCTGAAGAAGACTGTACATTAGCCAGATGGAATTATGCGCATTACTTCGAGTTTGTCAGATAATCACTTTACCTCTACCATACTTTTAACAGACTTGGATCGTTTGTGATTCTGTCTGTCATCCTTTCTTGCATTGTCTTGAGCCTTCACTTCACCAATTATAAGCTATATCGTTAGTAGCCTGGATAGCCCACAGTCATTATGCTACATCATATCACCCTCTGCTGGATGTAAAATGCTCTGCAGTACATTTAGTCATTTTAGAACATTAATTTCTACTTCTGTAGTTATTTTGGTAAAAGTAACTCATAAGTAATACAGGAGTAATGTAACGTATTACAATTCTGAGATAGTAATATTCTAAGGTAAAGAATTACTTTTAAATAACAGTAACAAGTAATCTATAATGTTAATATTACAGTTTGGAAGTAACTTGCACAACACTGTTTATAACTCCTGAATAAATGGTTTACAAGTGTCCACCCTACATTAAGGTTCACAGGTAACTAATAATGGAATTGTAAAGCTTTACAAGGCATAAATAGTCCTCACTTTAGATGAGCTCACAAAAATAGTTAACTGACAACTACTAAATGTTTAATAACTACCTGAATTAATCATGAATTACAGTAGGAATATGTGTTAATAAAGCATTTATTAATACACTGAGTAACTATTACTATATGTCTAAGTAATAAGATGTATAAATGTATGTTTCAATAATTTATTAATCATTTACTTACATTTCCTAAATGACCTTATGAACCACTGACAGCTCCTAAATAACTGGTTTGTAAATAATGTAATACTTCATTTAGAAATTATAAATTGTTCATTAATAAAGTATGAAAATACAATTATTAAACACATATAGATATGCTTATAAATCAATAACAAAACATTTATAGGTGTATTTATAAACTGCTTATTAATGTCTATTAATGCTTTATAAATGATGAATTGACTGTTTACTAATGCTTAACTAATGCTTCATAGTGTGCAGTTATTATAAAATGTAACCCAACTTTTTGATCTGACTTAGGCCTTCTAATGTTGGATATGATACATTTTTCAGTTGCTCAAGGTTCATTTCACTCATTATTTCTCTCCTCTAGAAAGACAAAGATCTGACTTCCTGTTCTAGCTATCTGCCACTTTCTTTGATAGGGACAGATGTTAAATTGTATGCTAAGGTGTTGGCCTGGCGTTTAGAGATATTTATGGGTAGGTTAGTTCATGAAATTATTAAATGTATTATTTATTAATTATTTATTAAATCTCCCACCTCGGATAACTTGCATATGTTATGTCATATTGTTAATTCAGCAAGTATGTTGACTTCCCCTTGCGCAGTATTATCTCTGGATGCGATGAAAGATTTCAACCAGCTAGAATGGAAATATTTATGGGTGGTTCTACAGCATCTGGGTTAAGGATTTTTATAAATATGATTAAAGTTCTGTATGCCAATCCAGCAGCTGCTGTTCTCACTGGTTCAGTTTGTTTGAATCCATTCTTTATACATCGAGGTACTTGTCAGGGTTGCCTGCTTTCTCCTTTGTTGTTTGCCATATCCCTGAGACCCTTAGCAGAAGTGGTCCGACAATCTTAAACTATATCTCCAATAATTATAAGGAACACATACGATCATATTTAATTGTATGCTGATGACAACTTATTGTTTTTGGAGAAACCGTCACATTCTATCTCTCAGGTGTTGAATTTATTTGACCATTTTGGATCCTTCTCTGGGTTTAAAATTAATTGGAGCAAGTCATGTTGGTAACACTTTATTTTGAGAGTCTATCTGTTGAGACTCTAGTAGTTCTTAGTAGCCATTCAGTTGCATGTCAACAGTGCATCAGTTGACATTCAACAACACTGTTTCAACAGACAAGTAACATACATTCAACTAACTACCAATAGACTATAAGGTGTGTTAATCTACAGATTTTACAATAAGTCTCTGTTGACTGTCAATGTTTTTTGCAACAGGTTATTAACCAATTGTCAACTAACTTTATGTAGATTGAGTCACCATCTTCTAAGCTGTCTGCCATCAACTCAAAATCAATCTGAGAGTTGAAAGTCAACAGTCATGTCAGCATATGTTCTGTATATAATCTCAAATCTCACCCTAATCAAACTCTTCAGGATTACTAGAAATGTCTAAGCAGGTGTGAGTTGGAGCTGGTTGGAGCTAAACTGTGCAGAGCTGTGGCCCTCCAGGAAATGAGTTTGAGACCACTGACAGAATATTACGTTTTCTCCACTTGACAAATTTAGTTGGAACAACTTTGGTATTGAAAAAAAGAGTTCACCTTACTTTCATAAAGTTATTCCAACTGAAATGTATCAAGTTGAAAATACTAAATATTCTAAGCAAATGCATCTTAACTCTCTGAGGTCTGAAAACGCACCGGTGCGTTTTGCAGGTTTTTTTTCACATTGCAGTAAAACAGACTTAAAATACCCCGTCAATTTTTTTTTGGTCATAGAGACATAAGTAATATATCAATTGAAACTATAGAATTCTTCTTTTATTTGTATACACTCAGAGTAAAAACAAAATGTTGTGCTTTTTGTAAAATAAAGAAAACTAACATGATGCGTGATCTCTCGTCTCCCTCTGAACGAAGTCCAATCTGATAGTTCTCAGATGAACTGTAACTTAGTGAATTCTAATGACAAAAAAATTACACTTATGTCTTAAAAAAACGTTAAAAATGTCAGGTTTTAAATCGTGTAAGTCAAATCGAAAACAAACATTGTGTTTATGTAATCTGTATGAAAAGAGAGTCATGTCAGAAGTCCATGATTCAGCTCATTACCCACTAATGCGGACACGCCCACGGAGCAAGCACTATTCAGATGCAAATTCAGTCAATACATGCAGACATAGTTTCAATCGTGTATTTATTATCTTGAAAAGTGTTTATCTGGGTGTAAAAGCCATGGTATTCAGATGCAAATTCAGTCAATACATGCAGACATAGTTTCAATCGTGTATTTATTATCTTGAAAAGTGTTTATCTGGGTGTAAAAGCCATGGTTAACCATCTCTAGAAGACATGCAGTTAGCTCCTGTTTACTTTTCTTCTATAGATGAATTTTAGAAGAGTTTTTGTTTCTTTAGCGCCCTCCGGCTGCAGTATGAATTGAAAACACCATTCATGGAATAGCCTCTTCTTCTTTAGATGAATTTGTGGACTAAAAATGCACAGAGAGCGCCCTCCGACTGCAAGTATGAATTGAAAACACCAGCGCTCATAGTAATGACATTGAATATTAAATAAATATAACTCCTCTGTATAGAAAATTGGCATAAACATATGAGAATCCAATATTTCTCCAAATGTGCATGCTTTTAAACTAAAAGCCTATATTCAGACTCTATGCATCACAGAAATACATCATATTTTAAAGTATAATATAAAACCATTACTTTATATTGTAATAATATTTTTCTGAATGTTTCATATACCATGATGAGCTTGAGACATCACAGAAGGTTTTTTTCACAGCCTACCTGACTGAAATGCCTCATTAATATGCAAGTCATTTCAGCTCATTACTATTCAATTCTTTTGTCTTCTCAGGTGAGAATGAGCCATTATTCATCATTATTCACGATGATTCACGCCTCCACGCATACTGTGTTCCTTGGCAAAAAGTGTCTTACAAAAACTAAATCAATATATTGTTATAAATGAAAGAGTAGTCAGCATAATGTTTACATAATTCTGAAGCAAAAAATCTAGTCTACAACCTCCAATACCCTAAAGTATTGTAAACACAGATTTACTATACTTTTTTTGGCCTTATTTCAGTGACTTAAGTTTTTTGTTTTTTCAATAACCACGCATAAATGTTATTCCTTTAAAAACACAAACATGTACATACATGTTCCTCACATATTATTGTAGCCTAGTTTGTGCTGAATACAGTGCAATGACACTTGTGTCATTTATATGTTTATGAACAACTGAAAAAAGCACAAATGTCAGGGCATGTCAAAACTTCTCCAGGCCCCAAATCAGCCTCAGACTCCAGAGGGTTAACACTGAGGTATCGCCGGCGATACCACCTCGGTTTTTTTCTTATCAGTGTGAAAGAGACTCAAAATACTTTGTCAATGTTGCACATACAATTAAGAGTTATACACCATTTTAATCTGTTGAATATCTTCTTTTATTTGTGTACACTGAGTAAAAACAAAATGTTGTGCTTTTTGTAAAATAAAGAAAACTAATATGATGCGTGATCTCTCGTCTCCCTCTGAACGAAGTCCAATCTGATAGTTCTCAGAAAATGAACTGTAACTTAGGGAATACTAATGACACAAAAATTAGACTTATGTCTAAAAAATGTCAGGTTTTAAATCGTGTAAGTCAAATCGAAAACAAATATTCTCTGTTTATTTAATCTATATGAAAAAAGAGCCATGTCAGAAGTCCGTGATTCAGCTCATTATCCGCTAATGCGGCCACGCCCACGGAAATACATGCATACATCATCTCAATCGTGTATTTATCATCTTCAAAAGTGTTTTGCATAGCCATAGTGAGCGATCTCTGGAGGCCTCTGTTAGTTCGGTTTGTTCCTGGATTGTCACATGTCCTATTCTTCTTAAGATTAATTTGTGGACTAAAGGTGCACAGAGTGCCCTCCGGCTGCAAGTATGAATTGAAAACACAGTATCCAGCTCTCACAGTGATGACAATAAATATTGAATAAATATTACTCCTCTGTATAGAAAATTGACAAACATATGAGAATCCATCAATATTTCTCCAAATGTGCATGCTTTTAAGCTAAAAGCCTATATGAAATGCCATAGAGGTAACATAATTGTTCAGACACTTTGCATCACAGAAATACATTATATTTTAAAGTATATAATAGAATACCATTATTTTAAATTGTAATAATATTTCACAGTATTGCTGTTTTTTCTGTATGTTTGATATACACCATGATGAGCTTGAGACATGATCACAGAGGGTTTTTTCACAGCCTACCTGAATGAAAGGCCTCATTATTATGCAAGTCATTACACCTCATTATGCGATTCTTTTTGCTTCTCAGTTGTAAATGACCCATTATTCATGATGATTCACGCCTCCACGCATACTGTGTTTCTTGACAAAAAGTGTCTTACAAAATAAAAATCTCTCTATTGTTTTATATGAAGGAGTAGGCAGGATAATTTTTACATAATTTTGAAGCAAAAACTCTAGTTTACAATCTCTAATACCCAGAAGTCTTGTGAACACATTTATAATATAATTTTTTTGGCCTTATTTCAGTGACTTAGGTTTTTGTTTTTTCAATAACCACGCATAAACGTTATTTCTTCAAAAATACAAACATGTACATACAGTACATGTTTCTCACATATTATGGTAGCCTAGTTTGTGCTGAATACAGTGTAATGACTCTTTTTCCATTAATATGTTTATGAACAACTGAAAAAAGCACAAATGTCAGGGCATGTAAAAATGTCTCCAGGCCCCAAATCAGCCTCAGACTCCAGAGGGTTAACTTTCATAAAGTTATTCCAACTTTACATGTTCAAATAACTTGAACATTGAGTGAACATCAGTTGAAGTTGAGTGAACAATAACTTTGGTATTAAAAACTTAAAGTAAGTTCACTTTACTTTCATGAAGTTATTCCAACCAAACTTTAATTTAAATAACTACATTTGTCAGGTTTAAATACTTAATATTTGAAGTAAATACAACTTAACTGTTGTATTACATGTAAAAAGAAAACTAAGCAATCTAAAAAAAATTTACAGTGTATGAAGTATTTAGGTGATTATTTTTAGTTTAGTGCTTTATACTGGATTTTACTTAAAATCAGTATTTTTGAGACAGTGCACACTAGGGATGTGACAGTGAGGACACTTTAACACCAGTTAATCGATGTGTGATAACACCAGTAATACTGGAATCACCGTCGGGGCCTTTTAAATTGCTAATTTGAAAGCGAAAGTAAAATGAACGCAATGTGATTAATAAATAAAGACACAACACAAACTTACTTATTATGGTAATCAATAACTAAATAAAAAGAAGGTTCTCAACAGTATTTAACTCAGTTTTTTATTGCAATAATCATCAAAAATCTTTTAAATGTTCTAAATCAAATAATAAGCCACATACATTCATTCAAGTTGTAGCCTCCCCTTTAAAGAGAAAACGTGGGAAACGTGGCTCACTCTGCGACTAAGACACCACACAAGACACAACACAACAGTCCTTGGTGATTTTTTTTGTCTTTCTTTCTTTGATTCAGTTGCCTCAATTGCAGATGTGGTGAAAAGATATTGTTGTGTCCTCAGATTTGTGAAAAGTGGCTTCAGGATGACAGCAGCTTTAAAGAAAGCTTGTGTTTCAAGAAATGCTGTAAAAAAAACATGGCAGGAATTGCAGAGAATTAAATAGTATACAAAAGTGTCCTAGAACAGTTCAAGGGTAAATACACACTTTTGCAGCTAGCACAACTCTGTCAGAAAAAAAGTAATTGGTGAACTGCGAGAAAAGATCATTGAACAACAAACAGCTCTTCCCGTTTTCTGTCAAGAAGGACTGAATGTGGGCAACAAAATGTTAACAAGATAAGTTTTAAATAAGTTGTTCTTGTTAACTAAATTAAAGGGTTTTTTTTGTCTTCTTTTTTTCACTTTATAACGTTTGATCTTGCACTAGGGCAGTGCAGCATTTTTTTTTTCCAAATACTGAGTTTTCTCATTTTGAAATGTTTAATATGTTTGTCAGTGGGTTGTATTATTTGTATTATTTTTTATTTTATAAGTGTTTTCTTACTGATGTGCTGTGTATAGTGTTTGTTCTACTTCAGTCAGCTATGCAGAACTTTTCTCACTTTAAATGGTAAATATGTTGCATATAATTAATGGAAAACTGTATGTAATATTTTGATAGGTTACAGACTTTCTGCTGATATCAACTATTTTTCACTTTAATTAGATAGTCCTAAAAGATATCTACTAACACTTACAGGAGAATGTTTAATAATAGTCTACTGATCGTAGACAATAGGTTTTTTGACAAGCAACGGATAAGCAACTAATCTTTAGTTGACAATCAATTGAGTATCAACAGATGGTACAGTTGAGATTATATACAGAACAAATGATGACATGACTGTTGACTTTCAACTCTCAGATTGATTTCGAGTTGTTGGCAGACAGCTTAAGGCAGGAACACACCAAGCCGACGGTCGGCCGTCGGCTGAAGTTGGTCCTCGTCGGCTTTTTTTCGACCAATTCGACATGTTGAATCAGCGTCGGAGCTCGTCGGTCCATCTAATCATTCTGATTGGCTGTTCAGCTACTGTCACCTGCTGGTTCGGAAAGGCATTTCATCTTATGCAGGCGCAGAATGGGCGTGCTACTTGGCCGTCGGCTGTCTAGCATCGGTTTGCTGTGTCAGGGCAACTTTGGACACAGACACTCGTCGGCATCGGCTTGGTGTGTTCCTGCCTTTAGAAGATGGTGACTCAATCTCAACAGAGTCTTGTACAAACAGGCCAAATACACACTGGAAAAGGAGATTAGAGTGGCAAAGAGGAATTATTCCGACAAACTTCTGAATCAGTTCTCTTCTAATGACACAACTTCAGTGTGGAAAGGTCTGAAAGTCATCACCAACTACAAGACACCATCCCCCAGCTCTGTGGCGAATCAACGACTGGCAGACGATCTGAACGAGTTTTATTGCAGGTTTGAAAAATCACCATTAACACCTCCAACAACCCCCCTCTCCCCCACACCTACAATTCAGTTCAGTGAAGATGATGTGCGCCATGTCTTCAGAAAGAACAAGAGAAGAAAGGCACCAGGCCCAGACAGCGTTTCACCAGCCTGTCTGAAAACCTGCGCTGACCAGCTGGCCCCCATCTTCACACAGATCTTCAACAGATCACTGGAGCTGTGCGAAGTCCCCTCATGCTTCAAACGCTCCACCATCATCCCCGTCCCAAAGAAACCCAAAATTACTGG
>RJVU01056895.1:27262-43036 GCA_003731715.1 Anabarilius grahami | reverse complement strand
AGGACCTGAAGTGGGACAACCACATCGAGTCCATTGTGAAAAAGGCCCAGCAGAGGTTGTACTTCCTTCGCCAGCTGAGGAAGTTCAACCTACCACAAGAACTGCTGAAACAGTTCTACTCTGCCATCATTGAATCCATCCTCTGCACTTCAATTACCGTCTGGTTCAGCTCAGCTACCAAATCTGACCTCAGAAGACTACAGAGGGTAGTCCGGTCTGCTGAGCGAATCATTGGCACAACCCTCCCCACTCTCCAAGAACTGTACTTATCCAGAGTGAGAAAAAGGGCAAAGAAGATCACTCTGGACCCCTCACATCCAGCACACTCCCTCTTTGAACTGTTGCCATCTGGTCGACGCTACAGAGCCCTGAGCACCAGAACGACCAGACACAGGAACAGTTTCTTCCCTCAGGCAATCCATCTCATGAACACTTTACAAACACGGAACACACAACACTATTACACATTATTTACTTAAAACACTTATTAATATTTCAAATTTGCACACATAACTGTACATACAATTGTCTATATTATATATTGTTTTTTGTTTTTTGCACTTTGTCTATCTTGTAAATTTGTATATTATTATTTTATTCTTTTTATTATGTGTCTTGTCTTGTCCCTGTTACTCTGCACTGTGGAGCTTCTGTCACTAAAACAAATTCCTAGTATGTGTAAACAACATACCTGGCAATAAAGCTCTTTCTGATTCTGATTCTGATCTACATAAGTTAGTTGACAATTGGTTAATAACAATTTAGTTGCAAAAAACATTGACAGTCAACAAACACATTTTGTAAAATCTGTGGATTAACACTTGAAATGAACCATAATAGTCTATTGGTAGTTAGTTGAATGTATGTTACTTGTCTGTTGAAACAGTGTTGTTGAATGTCAACTGATGCACTGTTGACATGCAACTGAATGGCTACCAAGAACTACTAGAGTCTCAACAGATGGACTATCAAAATAAAGTGTTGACCCTATACTCCTATCCATATCTATTCCGGTGTTTTTTTTAAAATAATTATTTTGCCTTCATTCTGTGTTTGTATTATATTTCTATTTCCTTGAATTCTACCAGGGGTGGGATGGTTTAGGGTGGATTCTAGATTTGTATAATTGTATTCTTTATTTTCTTGGCCTTTAAAAGAAAAAGAAAACTCAAACAGTTGTTAACAAAAAAAAAAAAAAATGTGGTGAAAACATTTAAGATGGCATTCCAGGGACCAGTTTATGACAGGGCCCATCTATAATTGCTGGTGTGTAAGAAGATGTGCCACACTGTGATTGGATCCTTGGTGAATGAACATGAACAAATGTTCAGCAACAACAGATAAGATGCTAAGACAACTGCCAGACACCTCTTCATGGGCAGGAAATGGGACCTTCCGCACCCACCACCACCACCAACGAGAGAGCTTCTCAAACTCATTCCTAAGGTTTAGGCAAAAATTACCATAAAAATTCCTTCAGGACCTCCTGGATGCAGCTGCAGTGGCTGAAATAAAGAGAGGCCACATAGATCTATCTAAATTGATTCATACATGTGTTTTGAGGTCTTAAATTTATTTGAAGTGCAACACATCCAATTCATCTTCATGCAAAGCACAGTTTATGTTAATGGTTATTGACTGTTAACAGTTGACAAGACCGACTTAGTCAACGAATGCATGGACGATGGCTTTAACATTTCTTATGTTTGGTCTCTATCTTTTCCATACAATGCCTTCAATAATTTGAAAGAGGTTTGGTAAAGAAATAATGCATGGATAAAATGTTAAAGACACTGTTTTAACACTGTACTTTATGCTATGCAATATAGTTCCACACTAGGATGGGCAACACTGTGGCTACTTCTGACACAAGTGGCCAATCATACTTCAGGATCAGAAAGGCAGCAGATTTCAATCTCCTCCTCAGAAAAGGATAAATATGTCCCCTGAGTAGACACAGACTTGTTCTGTGTTTCCGACTCGATGGGGAAGGAGACATTAAAGGTGCTACAGAGGATGTTTTGTTTTATACATTTTTGCATTACTTGAAACTGTCTTTACTAACTGATAAAAGACTATTTATTAGGTGCACTGAAAGGAATATTATTAATATACATCATCTGTGCACGAGGTAGGGCCTTAAAAACATGAGCCAATCGCGTAAACGATTGGTCCTCTGGCTTGTCAATCACTGCCATGACGTTCCTTGTGAGAGATGTGCGGTTGCGCGCTCCAGTAACTTTACACACTCCACAGGCGCCGCATGCAATGTTTTTGTCAGGAGACAGGAGTAACAACTGCATATTATGAGTTCCCTGCGGTGAGTCCGACATAATGAAACCACCAAGTGTGTTCGGGGCTTTAAGTCGCTTGTAAGGCCGATTATGAATGTAAATTGATACTTATGACTGATCGCGCTCAAACGCGTCCAGTCAGAGCCAGTTGCGTTCAGTCTGCGATTACAGTCGGTGTTCAAATTCCATGTGAAAGTAAATAAATCTGCTTCAGGAGCAGGAAACAATCGCTGTATGTTGAGCACAGTCAGATTGTTTTAACTAGTCGTTAAATGTGTGCTCGGCTTAATAACACAGCGAATGCCGGTGGTAAACACTCGTGTTCCTATACTCGTGCACGAGTTTTGGGAGGCGTGCCCTCGAAATGGAGGGGGGTTGTTCTTACGCATGCGCTCATTTAAAAAAATCAGTCGACGAAAAGATCCTCTGTACCACCTTTAACAGACACATCACAACCTGGGTGTCTGACCTGACAAGGAAAGAGGTTACAATACAGTCAAGGTTGCATTCAGCTGCACTACATATTTTCTCTCCCAGCTAAAATTCAAATTTATATTCAAATTTATACACAAAGGCAGAACACACATCTAGATGCATTTACGACAACATATCAAAAGAAAACAAATATCACATTTCAAATATATTTATTCAGTTCATATTTAAATACACATTTCTAAAGACTTTTTAAAGCGCAATTGCGATTGTGATTCTCTATATTTGCTATGGCACATATTTTTGACACTGTGCTCAAAAAGTGAAACTAATGAGTGAAATCAGCTGGCTGAGTTCAGAGTGTGTTCTGCCATTGTGTAAACATTTGAATATAAATTTGAATTTTAGCTTAGAGATAAAAATATGTTAAATATGTTTCATCATTAGATGAACAGATAACTGTTATATAAATTTCTAACAAATATGTGTGTAGCCAGAAGATCACTACATGTGAACTCATACCCCTATATTTACAAAAGAAATTGCAATTGCGTTTTCCATGTGGATGCGTAAATTGTGACATAATCCAAACGCAATTGCAATCGTTACCTTTTGGGTTTTTTTCTGTTGCGAACACACAGTGACTGCCAAATTTCAAATGGTAAAGAAAAGTCCATTTGCAACTGTATTTCACATCTCTTACAAGTGATGACCCTGTCATTTTTAAATCACAATCTCAATTACCACATCTACTTTTTCATTTTCTTTGCATCACGTATGTAGCCTGCCAAAAATCTAATGTAATCGCAATTCATTTAGCATTTGAATACCCGTTGCCTACACAGAAACCTGTCAATCAGCATTAGAGGTGGGACTATATACTATGGGTTTTGGGTTTATGGGTTTATTTATTCGTGCTTCTCTCTTAGACAGCTTTTCTTTGTTGTACAAGGATGTTTTGTTTGGTTTTTATCAGGTTGATAAACTAAAGGACAAATATTTTCTAATAAATCTATTTATTTTACTCTCTAAATGTTCTATACATAAGTGCAAATTTTTGTCTTTACAAAATATAATAAATAGGGGCTTTTAAAGTATTACTTGGATACAATATCTACTTCCAGTAATGTTAAATCCTTAAAATCGATAACTGTTAGGGGTCAACAGAATGAGGATCCATTTGCAGCTTTTGTTAATAACAATCGTAGTCATACAAACAGGGTCGATGAACAGCAGACAGGGCAATGGAGATAAGACAGTAATCAGAGAAGTAAGGCAGGCGTGGGGTCGAGGCAGGCGACAGGCAGTAAACAATAGTCCGCAAAACAATGCAAAGGGTCAGAGGTAGGCAGCAATAATCCACAAGAGAGAAAACAGTCCAAGGTCAAACACAGTAATCCAACATGAGAAAATAGAATGCTCAGAAATGTCAGCCAGGGCAAAAACAAGACTTTGCAAAGTGTGTGTGTGAAATGGCCTCTTAAATAGTTCAGGTAATGAGGTGCAGCTGGGCTCGTGATCAGAGCCAGGTACGGGGCTTCTGGGAAATGGAGTGTGTGAGTGAAAGTCAGTATTCCAGTGATGGCGACCTCTGGTGACGATCGGGGGGAAACCCAAAGAGACCGGATTCATTACAGAGCCCCCTCCCTGCGAACGGCTCCTGACGTGAGAAGACTAATGGCGCCGAGGTCTTCCACGAGGACGAGGGGCAGGTCGTTCTGGGTGGGTCAGGTGAAAGTCTGTAGTAAGAGTGGAGTCTAGAAAGTCCTTAGCAGCGACCCAAGACCTCTCCTCCGGTACATACCCCTCCCAGTCTACAAGGTACTGTAGAATTCCACCTCGGCACCTGGAGTCCAGGATCTCTTTGACCCGATAAGCCTCCTCGCCGTCATTGTTTAGAGAAGGGGGTCCCTGGGTCCGGGCCTCTTCTAGGTCATCCGCCCCTCTCAGAGCACCAGCGGCCTTGAGCAGAGAAATGTGGAAAGTGGGTGAGATATGGTACTAGGATGGTAAAGCCAAATGTTAAGAAACAGTAGTTATTTGTTTAATTATTTTGAAGGGACCCACATACATGGGACTGAGTTTGCGGCAGGGTAGTCTTAACCGGAGGTCTCTGGTGGAAAGCCAGACCCATGATCCTGGTGTGAACTCTGAATTGGGATGTCTACGGTGATCAGCTTGATCTTTTAGTCTCCGGACAGCAAGTTGGAGGGGATTGTGAGCCTCATTCCAGGTGGCTTCACTTCTTCTGAGCCAGTCGTTGATGGTGGGTAAGTCTTGAGGGTTAACCTGACCATGGGAAGAGGGGTGGCTGAAAACTGAGCACACACTGAAAGAGGGGCGAGACCAGTGGATGGCTTGCGTAGAGAGTTTTGCGCATACTCTGCCCAGAATAGAAACCTACTCCAGTCTGCTTGATTGCAATGACAATAGGATCGTAGATAACGGATAACTTCTTGATTGAGACGTTCCGTCTGTCTGTTGGATTCTGGGTGGTAACCTGAGGTGAGACTGATGTTAACATTTAGACAGGAGAAGAAGGCTGACCAGAGTCGAGAGGTGAATTGAGGTCCTCTATCTGAGACAATGTCATCAGGCAGACCATACAAGCTTGCACAGCAACTCTGCAGTCTCTAGAGCGCTAGGTAACTTGGGTAGTGGAAACAGACTACAGGACTTTGAGAAACGGTCAATGACAGAGAGAATGGTTGTATTGCCTTGGGAATTGGGAAGGTCTGTGATGAAATCAATGGCTATGTGTAACCAAGGTCTCTGAGGAACGGGAAGGGGTTGTAGAAGGCCTGCAGGAAGTTGTTTGAGTGATTTGGTGGTGTTACAAATTACACAGATCTTGATGTAAGTCATGATGTCAGAACAGAGAGAAGGCCACCAGAACTTGTTATAAATTAGTTGAGTGGCTGCAGTTATGCCTAGATGTCCAGAGCTGGGTAGATCATAGACCTGTTGGATGACTCTGTCTCTCAAAGAGAGAGGGACAAATATCCTGTCGCTGGGACATTCAGCTGGGTCAGGGTTGGTACCCTGAGTCTCTGTGATCTCAGTCATAATGTCCCACTGAACTGGCGCAAACAATGAGGGTGGAAGGTAGGATGGAACTGGGACTGATGGACTGATATGTGGATTCAAACTGACGAGAAAGTGCATCGGCTTTGATGTTCTTGGTGCCTGGACGGTAAGTCACAGTGAACTGGAACCGAGTGAAAAACAGCCCATCTGGCCTGTCTGTGGTTGAGTCATTTAGCCGAGCGAAGTTATTCATGGTTGCGATGATCAGTGAGGACTAAGAAGGGGTATTTGGCTTCCTCTAGCCAATGCCGCCATTCCTCAAAAGCTGCTTTAATTGCAAGAAGTTTGCGGTTCCCCACATCATGGTTCTGTTCTGCTTTATTGAGTTTGCGGGAGAAATAAGCACAGGGGAAGAGTTTGGACGGATTACATGGCTATTTTGTGGTTACCATTGAATAACTACAATAGCTTTTTTTCCGTAATAAAAGCATAGTTAATTTTCGTAAGGGAAGTCATGGCCTGGAGAGCCAAAAGTAGCTGCCAAACATTTGTTTTTTTATTGTATGTACAGTGCCATTCATTCCAAATGCTTTTTTTTTCTCACTAATACACATTTATAAAAATCTTATGTACCTTAATCCATGCGGTTCAAGTCTTCTATGAATGGTTCGCTCAGATACTCAAAGCAGGTTCACAAGCTGGACACATGAGTAACCACATACAATCATCTCTAGTGGTATGTCCATCAAAGGGCGTCCTGGTCCATTAGTTGTTCTGTCCCTCACAAAAGTGTGTCAGACACTTCACTCTGGGTGGCAAAGACAACATTACTGATGATGCTGTTCGTCAAGGTGACAAACTCATTTAGCCTGTACAAAAATGACTTGGAGTAAAAAAGTTATATTGACTGATTAGGAGGAAATCTGTAGAGTATGAACTGTCATCAACTTACTGCGCGAGCATCATAAGTTCCTCCACAATTTCACAGATTACCTCCATTGTTCAAAGCATTCTGCATGACATTTCTCCTCTTGACAGTCGACTGCCAGTGACGTCACTTACCATACAAATGCCCCATAGTTCTGTCAGGACCACTGTCATCAAATATGATTGATAATGCATAGAGTTTGTATTGGCAGTATGGTTCTGTTCTGGGCAAGAACTTCCTGTGCATCTATGCAGCCTAGCATGGATAAGAGCAGGGAGAGCAGCAATAAACCCCCTAGGGCGGAGGTCGGCAACCCGCGGCTCTAGAGCCGCATGCGGCTCTTTAGCGCCTTCCTAGTGGCTCCCTGAAGCTTTTAAAAAAATTTATGAAAATGGAAAAAAAAAAAATTGTTTTCATATGGTTTCTGTAGGAGGACAAACATGACACAAACATGACACAAACATTCTTAACGTTTTCCAGTGCTATAAAAATGTGTATAATAAATATAAAATTTCAACATTTCTGTCAACGAAGATTTGCGTCATAGCCTGCGACACATGTTTTAGCGCGGCGCAATATGCATCGACGTCATTTTCCCGCCGAAAGCGCGCTCCCTCAGCTGGACTGAGTGGCAAAAGAACCTGCTGCATGACTGGATTTAATAGGGGAAACTGCGAAAACGCGAGTAAAACAAACAATTGCACTAAAGGTTGGACTCGAAAGTGTTTCTTACAACTTGTCAAATAAACCTAATCCATGGATATTGACATGCAGCCAGAAGTCGTGTTTCCTGACATTTAAATGTGCCTGATTTGACGCCGGGGAAATACATAAAGCAAATCTGCCTGTGAATATTTTATATAACTACAATATAGGTAGGTTTAAATCCGCATAATCACTTATAATCAATGTTATATATATCGTCATATTGTCCAGCCCTAAAACATATAGTTTTATAGTATAGTTTTTGTCAGTGTTAATTTTAAAACACACAATTATGCAGAATATAAGATGGAAAATATTTAATTGATGATTTGTCAACATAATATATAACAATAGAATATGTATGGAATGATTTTACCTCACAATCCAACAATTTGACAAAACGATAACTGCAAATCCATGTTTCTCTGCTGGAGTCCAGCTGTTTCTGTAAATTGCACCGATCCATTTGCTTCTTTTTTCTGTAGCTTTCAGCAGTTTTTAAATATATGCATCGGGAATACCTCATTATGTATTTGTAGCCTACTTAGTCATTTTGATAGTAGGCTAATATAGCTAATATACACTTACAGCCTGTGTTGCCTTCATATAAGGCTTATATAAGGCTTTTAATTTTTTGCGGCTCCAGACAGATTTGTTTTTTGTTTTTTTGGTCCAGTATGGCTCTTTGAACATTTTGGGTTGCCGACCCCTTCCCTAGGGTAAAAAGAACAGGACCAACATATGCAGATATCATTAAATATCATAATTTAACATGTGCACATATTTCAAGAATTAGTCTGATTTAGGGGAATAATAAAGCCAATATTGACTGAAGAGAGGAGGAGCTGGGGATGGAGGAAGGTAATTAGCTCCTGAGAAATGCAATAGGTGTCGTATTCCTATAGGTAGACGTAAGTCACCTGGGAGTCAGCTGATGTGAGCTTGACTGACGTGACCTGCTAGAACTGACGCTAACGCTGGATTATAGTCCCACCTCTGACACTGATTGACAGGTTTCCGTGTATGCATCAGAAATTCAAATGCTAAATGAATTGCGACTGCATTTGATACTTTATCATTAATACTTTATAGTTCATTATAGTTGCATCTAAATGTCATGCACAATCATTACTCCATCATCCTCAGCAAGCCAAACTTCAACAGTCTACATTCAGTTTACCAGTAACATAATTTCCAATTCCAGAAAAGACATTTCCTGAAACTGTAACCACAAAACAAAACTGTTTCTCTTTTAACAAGCAAAACCAAGTAAGAAGTTCAATGGCACTACCTGTCTCTAAATGGTAATAAATGGTAGTAAAAATGTCCTTGGAGAACATTACTGTATCATAATATACATTAAAATTGCACTATTGTTGCAGTCGTGTTGCTAGGTCTATTGTTTTCTTTGCTGTTTTTTCTAAGATTTATATTCAAAATACATCAAGTAGTATAATAAGATTTTAATTAAAATCTTATTTCAATTAACATCCCTGTAAAACTTTGCAGTAAAAAAAACACAGGCTTATCCTTGATGTCTGTATGTATCTAAATGAACAATCTTTTCAAAGTTTCTTGATCAGAACAACTTTTAATAAATCTTTTGGATCTTCTGAGTTCAGTGACTCGGTTCAAACCATAACCAACACCACCATCACCATCACCACCATCTTTTCTCTTTGCTTGTCTGGTAGTTATAAGTCAGTCACAGTAGCCAAACAAAATCTAATGTTAAAAAGTCAAGGGTCAGGAGCCCAACTAAAACAAATGCTGACCACTTTAATGGTGACTTAAATTTGTGACTTTCTCCTTCAGTGATTCTGCTTGTTAACATCAGGTTCCTTCAAAAATGGTCAATCATCATTCAATTAATCACTCAATTATCTCATTAACTTTAACACTGCTTCAGTGTGAATTTACCACTCTTGAATATGGAGTCATTAACTCCCAGGAGAGTTAATTTAACACACGAGTTTTTGCTGTGTGTGTGGAATAAACATATGGCAGGACTTTTACTTTCTGACCCCTTACACCTTTGTAATATAACACTCTTGAGTGTGGAGTCGAATAAACTCCTAAGCGAGTTAATTTAACTCTGGGGGTTTTGCTGTGTAGGTGTTTTCTGTAAACATTTGAATATAAATTTGAATTATAGCTGAAATAGACAAAAATATGTTAATTATGTTTCATCATCAGATGAACAGATAACTTGCATATAAAGTTCGGACAAATATTTATGTGTAGTCAGTCTGGTTGGGTGAAGATCACTACATGTGAAGGCATATCAGGTGAGAGCCTCTTTATATGCTTGAATGAGAATGAAATGCTTTAGTGTTAAAATCAGTCAATCAATCAATCAATCAATCCATCCATTTTTTTGCAGTTTTGTCTCCATTAGCTGTTTATGATACTGTATGTTTCATGCTATTTAGGCTAAACACTGAAATCCTTAATTGAACTTTCATGTTTAGCTCATCTAAATCTCTGTTATTCATCATGAGGATGAATAATTATCGTTTTTAAAACAAATATACTTTATCATATGTACTGAGTTGTGATTTATGTGTAATAAGGGCAATTAAAAATAATCAAATGGCTGTTCAAGTGATGGTTAAAGGGTTTACAGACAGAACAGCGAGGTAAAATAGAACTGAGTTCTGTGTGTTACTTGCTTTTTCTTGGTAATCAATTGTGAAATTTGTTGAATAGTGCTAATTGTTCTACACCATTTTTTTCAGCATTGCAAAATATTTAAAAATGTAGGCTTGCAAAATCAAGTGTGTGAGAGGTAAACGAGTAAATCTTCCAATCCAGGGTTGGTTGGGAAACCCAGACATGGGAATGGTTTGCTCAGGAATTAAAGGCTTTTTAGTAAGAGGATAGCTACAGACTTGGCTTCTTCTGTCACATCAGGAGGGTGCTGGTTAAATAGAGTATGATAGTAATTGCCCCACTGTGGCTCGTTTTGGTTAAACTCATAGCTAATTTTTGGTTTGGCTCTTAATTTATTTCAGAAAATCAATGCCTGATCTGGTTTGTTGAAAATATATTAAACAGTGGACTTCACTGGTTTTAAAAGTAAGTATTTTTCTTTTCCTGTTTTGGTCTAGAAAATTTCTATTAAGTATTTTGAGTAGGCGACTGACTGTGAATTAAAAATATGACGATTGACCAAGCTTTGGCTAAAATAATACATTTATAATTTTCTGAATGGACAATTATGTGTATTTTATGTGCATTTATAGTTCAGGGGCCGTATTCACAAAACATTTTATCTTACCACTAAGAGTTCTCCTAAATAGCAGTAAAAGTTCTTAGCTAAGAGTTTTCTCTTAAAACCTATTCACAAAGCTGCTGAGACAAACTTTTACTAAGGAATCCCCATACGGAAATGTAATATATGCCATATATGGCCCTATATCGCAAGAGACGCTGTCATATATGCAAAATATATGACAATATATTCCTATCACATATATACATATCTCTAGATATATGTTTATAACATATATAAAATGTCCATATTAAATAAATATATTGACATATATTAATACCAAGTATATGATATTTGTTTATATAATATTATATGTTATGACCATATATGTCACAGATATATGTTTAATTTCTATATGCCAATATGTTTATAGCATATATAAAATGTCCATATTAAATAAATATTGACATATATTAATACCATGTATATGAATTTTGTTTATATAATATTATATGTTATGACCATATATGTCACAAATATATATACAATTTATATATGCCAATTTATTTAAACAACATACATACAAACATTTTACATGCTTGTTTGCCTTATTAATTCCTTATGTTTTCATTATTTGTACAGACTGAACTTTTAACAAGTCTACACAATCCACATTTCATTTCAATTTCTATCCCATTTTAGAATTAGCACAATTTTTTAAAAACTTGATTTATTTTACATATTTATTTTACCTTATCTTATAGCTCATACAAACTGTGGAAAAAAAACAATGAAATGAAATTTAAATATCTAACCCAACTTAAATTTTTTTTTATTAAATTACTTATTTAATCATTTTGTATGGTTTAAATTAATTTTGTTGTTGTTGTTATTTGACATTACTGTGATCTAAACCAAGAGTTACATAATGAAAATAGTATGCTTAATGCTTACTGATTATTGAATAAAGCGTTTAGATTTGACCTATGAAACAAATAAACAAACAAACAAAAATGATAGAAACACTTTCAGTCTGCATTTCAGGCCTTGCATTTAGGATGCTGAACAGTTGCATAATTGCGCGCGCCCAAATTCAAACGTAATCAAAAGACCGCCAAATTCGCCAAGTTACGCGCATTCGGGATATAGAGACCAACGGTCCACGGATGTTCGCACTTGTCGACTGGAAACAAGAAATGGAATGAAAATTGGAGCATTCGTTCCAACATCACACATAAAAAACTTAGACAATGATGATTTCTTGGATGGACTGGATGACAGATCTGTCTATTTAACTGAGTGGAGAGCTGGATTGAAGAAAAAACCTCAACGCGGATGGCATTTGTACGAGAAAATTGTGCATAAAGTTGCAGGTAATTTTAGATTTTTTTAAAATTATAATTCACACATTGATATTGCACGGAGAATACATTTTAAATGATCGCTAAACTGTATGAGCCATTGATATACCAAGCTACTGGTCAGGGTAACGTTAGCGCAGCTTACTAGCTCGGTAAGAACAGATCGGTTAGTTGAGCCGAAATTAACCCTGTTTAACTATTACGTTTTTTAAATTGCTCTATTACTGCATAATTGTGTGCGTTGTATGTTCATATTTAACAGCTAACGTTAACTACGAGTAGATTATTACACTGAAGTGCATAATTCTATGATATTTAAATGTTTATGTGAGAATTATCTTTAAAAAGTAATATTTTAGCTGTCAGACACATGGAGAAATAAAAATGCATGACTGTTAACTACACTGTGTTTCACAGACAGGCCTGAGCCAGGATTAATTAGGCCTTAGTTCAATATGAATATTTAAGTAGTTTTTATGAACGTACACTAGAGAGAAAAAAAAAACATTACTTGTGTGCATCTTGAGACGGAACAATGGCTTAGACATGATTTAAGATATATCAGTGCAAGTTTCTTTCAGTTAAAACAGCTCAAACATGCATTTTAGTCTAGGGCTAGCTTAAGCCTTGTCTGTGAAAATATCATAGCCCTAGTTGTAACTTTTGCTTTAGATTCTACACTTTGTATTCCCCTTTTTTCCCACAGAGACAGTCCACCCTAGAAAAACCAACAAGGACACAACACATCAGTCCAGTCCAAAACTTCTGAGCAAAAGAAAATGCAGGCCAAGCTTTTTAAGAATACGGAAGTTGTTCTGGCGGAAGCGGATGTTTAACTTCATATCTTGTTAAGTATAATTATTACTATTATTTATTAATAAGAGTAGTAATAGTATAGACAATATGTGATGCGAAGCTAAATTGTATCAGGCCCCCTAAACACTTTTTGTTAAAGCAATGTTCTATTTATTAATATAACTTTAATATTAATTCATGTTTGCCTTTCCTCAAAGCTTGGGCTCAGGAGTTTGTGTTGTGGTCGTGCAAACAGCCCCACTGCCATGGCATGATGCTTCTTCTTGGAGTATTTGAAATTGACACTTTTGCTAAAGAGCAATCTCAGAGGTATGTAATTGGTCATAGTTTGTGCATGTGTCTGTATAATTATTATTATTTTTTGGTAATTATGTAGATTGAACTTAATATCTGAAGTCTTTGAGTAAGGGGTCAAAATAAAAAAAAAATTCTATTATAGTAATTCTGGCATATTTACAGATATATGTACACACATTTACATTAAAATATGATGATTTATAAATAATTTGAGTTGTACTATTTACATTGTCACCATTTTACTGAAGCAAGCTGTCCAAGAATTAAGTTGAAAAATGTAATTTATGGTTGAGTAGTTAGATAGGAGTGGAGTGAGTTCGGATTTTGTTCTAAACTGTTATGTTGCTCTTTCTTAGGTGGCAAGTCTAAAAAAAGCAAGCCCTGGGGAAACAAAAGAGGCCTTGGACAGAACAAAAATTGATGCAATAATGAGTATGTATATTACTTTTTTAATTAGGCTAATTTTTTAAAACTGTTGAACCAAATGTGACAGTAAAACCATGAGAATTTATCAGTGTCATCTTGGTGTATGACACTTAGGGTGCGTTCACACTTGTCATGTTTGGTTCAATTAAAACAAACCCTGGTGCGATTGCTCTGTTAGTGCGTTTCATTTGAACATATGTGAACGCTGCCATCCGAACCCTGGTGCGCACGAAACAAGCGGACCGAGACCGCTGAAAAGATGGGTCTCGGTCCGCTTCCAAACGAACTCTGGTGCGGTTCGAATGATATATGAACGCAACACGGACCAAAGACATGTAAACGAACCAAAAACAGGAAGACGAGACCCTAAAAAGGACAGAATCCTCACGCATGTCAGTTTTTCTGGTCATAGTCGTGAGTTTGCCCATCACAGGCATCAGACGCGCGTCTCCACGCAGCAGATCGTTTGTGTGTGACGGATGGATTCCCGCCGCTGTTTTGACTACTTTACACATTTTATAAGCTCTTCACGAGTTCCCAGCTGGCCAAAATACCATCACATGCAGGCTACGCACCGCTACACACACACAACGAGTGAATTTACCTCAGCAAACAGCATTGTTTTAGATGTTCGGTAAGTTCCGTCTCAAAATAGGCAATATTTCATAAAATCCGACCAATCACGTTGTGAATGTTTCCCTATGCCTTAAGGTTTGGTATCTTTTGGGTCAGTGATAAAATTGCCAATCTGAACGCTAATCGGACCAGGACCAAATGTTTGTTTTTCTTCTTTGGTCCGGACCAAATGAACCAAACAAACCGAACAACAAGTGTGAACGCACCCTTAGGCCCAATCCCTTACCCCTCCAGCCAAAAGAGAATCGAGACACCCATACCCCTTCATGTGAATGCGCAAAATGAAGGGGTATGGGTGTCTCGATTCTCTTTTGGCTGGAGGGGTAAGGGAAAGGGCCAGATAGCCCTTCAAACAAAGATTTTTGAGGACCACATTTCGAACGAAGGGGTATGAGAAATTTTCGTGCATACACCGACTACCGTGCTGCTAGAATGCATGTAGTGATATTTCCACTCAGGATCGATCACTCATGTGTTCCCTGGCCGCCAGTTTCTCCGTAGCTTGCTAAACGTGCTATTTGAATGATGTGAACACATCTCGTATCGTCTGTAAACTCTTGCATTACCAAGGCAACAACTAACTCGTTTGTATTACTTTGCAAAGAGCTCCGTTATCGCAGCACCAGTAGAAAATTAAACCATATCCGTACCAGCCGACTTGGCACGAAATGCAATGGTTAAACAAACAGCTCGGCCCGATGGAAAAGTAGCTTTACCAGTCTTGGGAAACTCGAAGGCTCATACGTTTTCTAACTGATTCTGAACTTGCTTTCTGTTGATATGCGCACTTCATTGCTGTTCATACTGATTAAACGTTACAGGATACTAATAAATAAAAACTATGATGACGTGTAGTAGTGGTTTCCCATTTCTTAGGGGAATATATTCACCCCTACACCCCTACAAGGATGAAGGGGTATAAAATTGAATTGGGATTAAACCTGGTTCTGAAAAATGCCTAAATTTCAATAACATTTAGTTTATCTACCTAACGAAGTATGCCCGTGTTCATTTAATGTGTTTTAGGGGATTATAATTTGGATGTCCTTAGATAAATGTTGTAAAACTAAAAGACATTTCTTTGTCTTTTTTACAGATGCAGTGATCCAGAGATCTCCTGGAACCACCAGGGGCCAACTAAAGGTCGCTATTAATCAAAAAGTCACTGAGCTGTGGACATCCAAAAAGACTCTAAAACTTAAAAAAATTAACAGTATGCATCATATAGCTGGGGCCTGTATCATGAAGGTAGTTGAACAAACTCAGTGCTATAGGATTAGTAACTTGTGAAGTTAGTTTATATAGTTGATAATAGCGATAGAGACTCAAACATGTAAGGTCACATCATATTTAAAGTTTATTTACAGCTTATTTATATAACATATGATCTGTATATATTAATGTTCATTGAAACTAAATGCTTAATAATAACTGCTAAACTAAAATTGCTTGTTTAATGAATTAATAATAATATCATATAATATAAATCATATAATAATTCTAAGTAATTATTAAAGCCAGACAATGTTATTACTGGTTGAGAGGTTAGCCGTGGGGTGCAAGTTATTATGGTGTTGAACACCGCTAAAAGCCAAGTCACTTTCATGGTACCTAAAACCCAGAATTGGGGCAAACTAA
>RJVU01056895.1:7715-25501 GCA_003731715.1 Anabarilius grahami | reverse complement strand
GATTTAGTATCATATTTGGATATTGGAATAATTATTAAATATTTTAAATGAATCACATGTAAAATCGATGTTTACTGTTTTCTAAGGGTTTCTTAAATTTAGACTAGTTTTCATTACAGAACCTGTATAAAAGACTCGACTGTCAGGTTAGTATGTAAATATAGCCTACTTGAAATTGCAAACAAATTTTTTTAGTCCATATTAAATATATGAATGCGATTCACTTGTGGTTGTCAGTTTGTATAAGCACACATTATGCAATACAATATTAATCATGAATTTAAAAAATGCTTTTGAGCAGGAGTAGTGAAATTTTTAATTGTGTCAAATTCAAAAAACTTTAGCAGTCAAAATTTGATTAATGAAGATGGGTGTGTGTGTGCTTTGTGTATTGTATTCTCAAAAATGTAAAAAAAAATATGACCCCCCCCCCCCCCCAAAAAGGGGGGGGGGGGGGGGGGNGGTGTGGGGGGGGGGGTGTAGTACTCATAAAATTTCTTCAAGGTTGGCAGGTATGATTATATAGGGAGTGCAGATGATCAGGAACATTCATGGGAAATGGAGTCCGGGAGACAAGGGAACTGTAACACTCTGGGGGATCAGCTAGAATCTTTTAAATTTACACATGAAAGGGTGAAATAAAATAATTACTTTTTTGGTTTAATTAAGAAAATAAGGCAAATTAGGTTAAATAAACATGAGCTGTGGTAATGAAAAGTTCACTTTACATTCATGAATTTATTCCAACTAAACTTTATAAGTTCCAATAACTAAATTTGAAATGCTTAGAAATTCAAAGTAAATACAACTTAACTGAGTCAATGTAAAAAGATAACTCAAAAAGTTAATTTAAAGAAACTACCTTTTTTTTTTTTTTTACAATGCATGCATTTCAGTTTTTTTTATGTTAATGTATGTATTTATTTCACAGTGCACTGCATGCTGCGTACCTTCATAGTACATATGCACTGTAGAAATACAGTTTGAGATTTTTAGATTTTATAAGAAATTTCCATGAGTGCGGTTAAGCCGGGCACACATTTAAAAACTAGCTAAAACATTCTAAGACTGTGCTCAACACACAGCGATTGATTCCTGCGACTGAAGCAGATTTATATACTTACACATGAGATTTAAACACCGACTGTAATCGCCGACTGAACGCATCTGGCTCTGACTAGACGCGTTTGAGCGCGATCAGTCATAAGTATTCATTTACATTCATAATCGGCCTTACAATCGTTAAGTGTGTCCTCGGCTTTAGATACAAGAGAAGTCCTATACTGTGGAACTACTGTGAAAGTAATGCAATTGTTAACCTGGAATATACTGAAATTTTACACAAAAAAGTGTTAAATTAACAAGTAAAGTGATGACCGAGCATTAGTGATGAACACCTGGGGCTCTATTTTAACGATCTAAGCACATGAGCTAAAGCGCACGGCGCAAGTGCACTTAGGGCGTGTCCGAATCCACTTTTGCTAGTTTAATGATGGGAAAAAATCACAATTCTCTTACCTGTTCTATCCTATACCTATTACCTATTCTAATCACTTATTCTCTTAATAAGTAATGGGTATGTTTTACGCATAATGCGCCATAAATCAATCAGAGTCTTATCTCTCATTCTCTTTGGCTTTTAAAGTTGCACTCGTGCCATGGCGGATTCGCTATTTACATGGTGGAATTTGCCAGCGGAAAACTGAACGCTTCTCTAGTGAGGAAACGGATCTGCTTGTTCGCGAGGTTAAAGTGTGCGAGCAGACCATCTACGGGGGAAAAAATGGATTCTACCAAATCATTTTTATCTTTATGCACACAATAATAATGTTTTACATTGTAATCCTTTTATTTTTAATATTTGGCTTGTTTGTGTGCTGCTGCGCATCCCTGTGTGTATAATAAGTATATATAGGCGCATATTACTAACGTACTCATTAAATAACAAAACAAATATTGTGCCACTGATATTAGACCAGGTTTCAGTTGGTCTATGGCGCAGTCTAGTTCAGTTGCCTCAAAATATTAACAGGCCAATAATGCGGCTGAACACACCTCGTTTTCAGCCCAGCACGTCCATGGGCACACAAATGGGTGCAAATGCATTTGCTGTTTACACAACGTGGCATAGGACGTGAAAATGATGATAACTGTGTCGGGCTGAAACTAGCAAAAAACACTTGCTTTGCACCTGGCGCCGCATTGCGCTGGGTGTATGATAGGACCCCTGATGTTAACAAGCAGAATCAATGAAGGAAAGAGAAATAATAAGAACACAAGAACTACAACTGACTTCTAGCCACAGCCTTAGATGAAATCAATTGTTGATAAAGACATTATATCTCTGAAGATCTCAGCAGAGGAGGATTAAACAACTCCACAAACAGCATTAGCAGCTTCACTTATTACTAACCAGGGTTGCATTTCCCAAAAGCATTGTAAGCCTAAGTTGCCACCAATGATCTCTACAATCAACTTAGGTGTACAATGCTTTTGAGAAACGCAGGCCAGATTGACTTTATTTCTGTCTTACATCAATTTACATTCATAATCGGCCTTACAAGCAACTTAAAGCCCCGCACACACTTAGTGGATTCATTATGTCGGACTCACCGCAGGTAACTCATAAACTGCAGTTGTTACTCCTGTCTCCTGACAAAAACATTGCATGCGGCGCCTGTGGAGTGTGGAAAGTTACTGGAGCGCGCAGTCGCGCGTCTCTCACAAGGAACGTCATGGCAGTGATTGACAAGCCAGAGGGCCAATCCGCGCACGTCTCTCACAAGGAACGTAATGGCAGTGATTGACAAGCCAGAGGACCAATCTTTTACGCGATGATCGCGTAAACGATTGGCTGATGTTTTTAAGGCCCTACCTCGTGCACAGATGATGTATATTAATAATATTCCTTTCAGTGCACCTAATAAATAGTCTTTTATCAGTTAGTAAAGACAGTTTCAAGTAATATTGCAAAAATGTATAAAACAAAACATCCTCTGTAGCACCTTTAAGGAGACATAGAAAACATGCAGTGTTTTCCAGGAGACTCCAGGAATGTGTGTGCGATCCCCTGCCTTGTAGTATTCAAAAGAGTATCATTATTATACTTGTTTGGAAAATTACACAGTTAAATAATTGTAATGACACCACACAATAGAGAGTTTTTTGGACAAAAATTAATTTGCGACAAGCCTCGAAACGGGCCTTGAGAGATTTAATGTCTTTTATCTTCAGTTGATTTAATCTTAGGCTGTGGCTGGTCAGTTGTAGTTCTTGTGTTTCTCTTTTTTTGTGTGTGTTCTTGTTATTTCTCTTTCCTTCAGTGATTCTGCTTGTACGGAACCCCGCACATGACATGTAAGAAAAAAAATTAAATCGTGCACACGATTTACTATTTCGTTCCCTCGATTTACTAAATCGTGTGCATGATTTACTAATTCCTTCTCTCGATTTACTAAATTGTGTGCATGATTTACTAAATCGTGTGCATAATTTACTAAAATGTGCGCACAATTTACTATTTCGTTCCCTCGATTTATAAATCATGTGCATGATTTATAAATCGAGGGAACGAATTAGTAAATCGTGCACTCGATTTAGCCTACAATTTTTTTTCCCTGCATGTCATGTCCAGGGCTCCGTATGCTTGTTAACATCAGGCGTTCAACACTAATACTCAATCATCACTGGACTTGTTAATTTAACACTCTGGATTTTGCTATGTGGTTCAAGTGTGTTGGAGCAGGGTTGGAGAACTTTTTTTTTGCCAGTATTATATCTGTCACCTGTTTAGGCTTACTGTGCTTTTCAATTACCCTGAAAACATTTCAAATCTCTAAGAGAATCTTTTTATCCTTTATTGAATTATTTTTTGACATGAATAAATCTCTCCTTATACTCTCTGAAAAAAAGGTACAAAAACTGTCACTGGGGCAGTACCCTTTCAAAAGGTACAACCTTGTGCCTAAAGAGTGCATATTAGTAACTCAGAGGTACATATTAGAACCTTCCATTTTTTTGGAGTGTGTTTTTTTATTTTTATTTTTTTGAACAATTTGTTTATTGAGATGTAACAAATTATGCCAATATATTACAACAATATTATACAATAAAATAGTTAGACCTCTTTTTACATAACAATAAACTAAATGACAATAAAGGAAAAAGATCAACTAAAAAAATTAATAATAATACAAAAATAAAAAAAAGGCACAGGTCAGTTCAGATACAGACTAAGAAGAGTTGAAAATAGTCAATCAAGAAGCAAGTCATTATATAAAAAGGGGTAATTTAGGAAAAACAGTAAATGGTTAAATGACTAATGGTTTGGTAGTAATAAAATGTGGGTGGAAATACATTGAGACCTGCTTCACTGGTTTAGGTAACATCACAGACAACATTCACTTTGAAAACAAACCGTGGACGAATTTTATATGAAACGGGTAAAATTCAAGAAAACTTAATACAATGACAGCAGAACCAACTTGTGTGTCTCGTCAGCATGTTGCCATAACCGGAAGTCCCTGGAGTGTGTATTTACAACCCTTTTTAACATTTAAATTCATTAATACGGAAGAAATGTTTAATGTTTGACACAAAGAGGAAACAAACAGTATCAGTGTCAAAGCTAATCTGTTTTTTTCTCCAAATGTAAAGGGCATTCGTTCTCTAATTTGGCTTTTGGATAAAGAAAAATACATCAGACTGTTGAAATTGACAATGGCTTCCTCCCTTCATAAGGGTGAGTATTTTTGTCATTATTAGCATTTAAATGTTGGCTCACATAACCTCAAAAACATTTATGAGAAAAACTGCAGTCAAATGACGAATCTTAATAAAATATTAATTTATTTTTTCCCTTATATTTAATGACAGGTTTTATAAGAGCGCAGATCTCTCTTATGTTATGTAAGTATAAACTGTGATTTTGCTTGTTGCTTTTTTTGTTGAATGTTACACTCAAATGAATTGTAGAATACACTCAAGTTAAGCTGGCAATTCTATTTGTGTAGTTGTTTAATTCTCCTCTGCTGAGATCTTGAGAGATTTAATATCTTATCTTCAGTTGATTTCATCTAAAGCCCTATTCGGATGGGATTAGTTTTACATGGGTAGATGGAGTAATGTCATTTTACCACAGGACGTATGAAATCTCAGAAAAACTAGCAGAAGTGGGAGGGGTAACTCGATTTACGCACTGCCGCCACCTCCCTGTCGTCATGTGGGTATACGTTGCTTCCTGATACCATGTGCACAAACACATATAATCTAAATATATAACCTGTATATAACACTTAGGTCCAGTCAACTGACTACTGACATTGTCCTTAATGATTACTGAGATGGCACATACGGACGGGACTAAAATCACTGAGAAGCTCTGGTAATAATTACTTTACCCAACCTTTCCATGTAAAACTAGTCCCACCCGAATAGGGCGGCTGGAAGTTAGTGTTAGTTGTTGTGTTTCTGCTTGTCTCCTGTCTTTTTTACTGTTCTTGTTGTTTCTCTTTCTTTCATTGATTCTGCTTGTTAACAGCAGGTGTTCATTACTAACGCTCAGTCATCACTTAATTATCTCATTAACTTCAACACTGCTTCAATGGTACTTTAACATTCTATAGTGTGGACACATGGGGCCTTATTTATGCTCAAATGTTGCATAGAAACCATCCTGCATTTGATCTAAGATCATTTCTCAAATGTACGTACATGTCCCTGCTGCCCTTGTCAAAAAATTGAATTGAAAATTAGAGCTAAATTGACTAACAAAAGTGGCTGTTCAAACAAAAACTGTAACATTCAGGTATCCTAATTTATATTTTATTTTTTCTTAAATGTCTTAGAAGGGAAAAAAGCACTTCACAGGTATTTCCTGGATTATTATTGTTAAACCTTTTCCAAAAATGCAAATCTTTAGCTGTTAACCATTAGCTAACAACACATGCATGAATTAAATATGCAAGCAGCGGTGAAAGGGCCCTCGCACCCGTGCCACCGCCACCTGGTGGCCTTAGGAGAACTGTGAACAGTGGGTGATATTCATTTATGCGGATAAATAGAGGAGAAAAATGGCAAAGTCATTTCAATACACATACATTTCCTGCTGCCAGCAGGTGGTGCTTTGACTATAACTGAAAATTGGCATGATGATGTCTTCAGGCTAGGACTATTATCAAACATGTGAAGTTTGGGGCAGATCGGACATTGTATGCCTGAGTTACAACAACTTCCTGTTTCGTGGCTTTTAACGCATACATTAACACTTAGTCAAGTGTTGCATAATTTAACCTGTTTCTAACATTTTTGGTACTTTGTGGCATATTAAAATGTGTTTCTGGGAGTGAATTACATTGTCAGCAGGTGGCGCTATGACTAACTGAATATTGGCATGTAGATGTCTTCAGGCCAGGACTCTTATCAAACGTGAACTTTGGGCAGATCATTGTATGCTTGAGTTACAGCAACTTCCTGTTTCATTATGATAATAGCATGCTAGGTTTCTAGCATGTTTCTAGCATGTTTAGTACTCAATTGTAGATTTTAGTATGTTGCTAGTAGTCCATCATATTGTTAAAAACATCACTTCCTGTTGCCAGTAGGTGGCGCTATTACTGAATATTATCATGTATATATGTTCTGGGCAGGACTCCTATCAAACGTGTGAGGTTTGGGGTAGATTGGACACTTCTTTCCTGAGTTACAGCAACTTCCTTCTTCAAGTGTTTTGTTAAAATTTTTTAGCATGTTGCTAACCTGTTTAGCACTCGCTGGCACATTTTAATATGTTGTTAGGAGTCCATAACAGTGTTAAACATGACACTTCCTGTTGCCAGAAAGTAGCACTATGACTATAATTGAATATGGGCATGGACTTGTGTTCAGGACAGGACCCTTATCAAGCTCGTGAAGTTCGGGGCAGATCGGGCATTGTTTGCCTTAGTTAAAGCAACTTCCTGTTTCATGGTGAAACATCGAAATTTGTCAGGCCGCCAGGGACACGCCCTTCAACAAAAACTCAAGATGCAATTTAGCCCTTGGGATTACACAAATCAAATTTGAAGATGATCGGATTAAAACTATAGGAGGAGTTTTTTAAAGTACAAGGCCTGAAAATGGCAAAAACTGCATAAAAATGGCAGAGGTATTTCAAAATGGCTGACTTCCTGTTGCATTTAGGACTTCACTCCGAGAGACTTTTTTGTAGGTAATGAGACATTACATGTATGTACTGAATTTTGTACACGTACGTCGAACCTAGCCGGAGGCACACACCGTTGAAGTATTGTTTGGCCAGTTTTCGAGTATGTTTAGGCTCTCAAAAATGCGATTCATTTGGGAAAGAATAATAAATATAGTTGCAAGCAGCGATGACCGGTCCAAGCCTGGTGGCACCGCCACCCCGGTGGCTTCAGGGCAACTGTGCACAATGGGCAATAGGCATTTAAAATGTTTAAACATAAAAGGACTATGTCACATTCACACCAAATTTACTGCAGCAGCTGGTGCCCATATGATTACAAACCACAACAGAGAGAGAGAGAGGGAGAGGGAGTGAGACTCAAATTCAAACCAAAATATCTGACTTCCTGTTGGTTGGAGCTAATGACTATAAACTAGAAAGTTGTCCGGCTTAATGAGAACAATATGTGTACCGAGTTTGGTGATGGTAGGTTAAACTAACCCCCCACTTTTGTCAAAAGGTGATGTGTGTGTCGAGTTTCATGCAATTTGAAGCATGCTAAGAGTCTCAAAAGCATCCAAAACAAATATTGAAGTTTGATCTGTTGCTATAACAACAGTGTTTGAAAAATATAAAACATATTTTCACAGGTCTACGTTTGCCATGTCTTGATATTATTCTAATTTAGGCAAATCAGGTAAAAATAAGAGGGTGATCTTAAAGCATTATGAAAGTGACACTTCCTGCTGCTAGTTGGTGGCGCTATAACTTTGACTCACAATATTCACATCCATTTGATCGGCTTCCTACAACGAACACACAGCTGAACTTTCATAAATATCAATCATGAGGTCTATATGTGTACAGAGTTTCATACTAATACATGCAAGCATTTTATATATAAGTTTTCGGATCCCATTCAAGGAGGCGCTGTCGAGCCCCCTGATGGCCGACGATTCTGACGTGTGTGCAAAGTTTCAAGAGATTTCAAGCATGGTAAGGGCCCCATAAGTGCCCGAGAATTCGGGAAAAAAATATAGCTGCAAGCAGCGATGGTGGGCCCAAGCCGGTGGTTTAAGGGCAGCTGCACATGGCGGGCAATATGAATTTAAACTGGGTAAATGGAAAAGAACTTTGTCAAAGTCATTTGAATACACCACATTTACTGTAGCTAGCTGGTGCCACTATGACCTTGTACCACAACACTACATCCATGAGAACTTTTTCATGTCATAGGATGTCGTAGGTCACTTTGAAATGAGTGCAAAGTTATCTTTTGCAGCTCAAAATTTTCTAAGTCTAAGTCCAGTGTAAATCTAAGTCCAGTATTTGTCTTAAGGTTTTTTATATATACTTTTCTAAACCATTAAAAGTGTCACGGACACAACAGATCGTGAGTGGTGAGTAAAGCTGCATCAGATGTCTGTGTTTTGTTGGCAATTGGTGCGCAAGTGCATACAATGTAAACAACATGAATACTTTTGTTCCCTTTGTATTTATAATGATGTCGCAGCTAGCAGACATCGCAGAAACCGCATTCGCTCTTTAGCTCTGCCCACAGCACTGACGGCAGATACGCCTCCAGGAGCTCTGCTTTTCCTGGAAAGACTAGTTTTGTCATATTTATAAAAGATAGATACGCTAAACTGAAAGACTTTTCGGAGATATGAAGGATGCATTGTTACTCTATATGTACTCAAGATTAACAGAAGATTGGCAGAAACTGTGTGATACCATGTTGGAATAAGGGGATAACAGTATGGAGTCCATCTTCAAGCTGCTCCAGGAAACCTATGGGGATAAGTTACCCATTGGCACAAGGTTAAAAGATTTTTATGATCGAAAAAAACACCCGGTGAGACCATACGTGCCTATTCTTATGACTTATGAAAGAAACTGTACAAGGTAAAATGCAGAGAGCCAAGCAGAGTGTCAGATGAAGACAGTGTTCTGAAAGAGCAATTACTCCTTGGATTAAGGGATGATTTCCTAAGAAGAGAGATGAAATGCAGGATCAAGGAAGAGTGAAGCTTGACTTTTGCACAGCTGATGCAGGATGCCATCACATCGTCTGAGAAAGAGGAAGCCCAGTCTTAAGGTTACTTGAAGACTCCTGTGCATGCGAGAGCTGCAGTTCACACTACAGTTGCAACTGGTAACAGCTCATCCTCACTAATGTTAGAATGGCGGAAGTGACTGAGGTGGTAAGAGGAGCTTTGTTGGGTGACTTGGCAAGCGCCAATGGGCCTTCAGTCCGAAGCCATAAAGCTGACTGGAAGGCTGATGTAGTGCCAGGAACTCTAAAGGAGAGTGCTTTTGGAGACTGTCTGACAGTGGACATAAAAATAGCAGGGGTGCCCACCAAATGCTTGCTGGACACAGGTTCAGAGGTCACCACCATCTCAGAGTCTCACTTTAAACTGCATTTCGGAGGGCAAGATATAAAGCTGTCGTCCGCCTCACTGCTGCAAACGGACTAGACATTCCTGTTCTTGGATGTCTACAGGCAGATATTGAGTGCATGGGAAGTCTGCCTCCAGGGAAGTGTGTTTTCGTGTTCACAGAGTCCAACCCCAATGCGCAGGAGATGAAAGGATTGGATGGAATCGTGGGAATGAATGTCCTTAGTGAATTGTAAAACCTTGTACTGCCTGGAAAGGAGTTTAGCGAGGGAAGTAAAGTCAGCCAAGGCACAGATGCTAATGTACAGAGAGTGATAGCAAGATTGAATAAAGATGAGGGACTCTTGGGCCCAGAGGGAAGGATAGGATTTGTAATCTGGGGGTGTCTGGGAAGCAAGTTGTGACAATCCCGCCCTTAAGCCGAGTTCAGACTGCACGATTTTCAAAGTAGTCGGGTCACTGTTCTTTTCACACTGCATGACTATCTCAGCCAGCATTCAGTTGCTGCTGTGTTCACACTGCACGATGGATTGGCGACAGAAGGTTTCACACTGCATGACTTTACAATAGGAAGAATCGCCGACAACTCTGTCTGGCACGCAAACTACATTTCACAACCAAACACACGCGAGATGTGACAAGGAAACAACGCGATATCACCCGTGCAAGACCGGAGTTCTCATGTGAGACTATTATTATTAAAAATGGTAGCCCGCAAGAAGCTTGCAATACGAATTGCCTGTGCGCTGATTTGCAGCGAAAACAAGAAAAAGAAAAGAAGAATATGGAGGAGGAAATAGTTGGGGAGACGCGAGGAACAAGGATTGTGTGTTCTGCAACAAGAGTAGTCTATAACTCCTCCCCGAACTCCCCGCTGCTCTGTATCTTGCTCTCTCATTGGCTGTCGGTCATCGCCGATGTAGTTTTCAGTCAGAACACTTTTCACACAGCACGATTCTCTCAGATCGTGTCTTTGCTCATTCACACTGCGTGATTGTCACTCACGTGAAGGAGCACCGATTTGCCTGTGATTTTGGGCATTTGTTTGCGATTTCTCAACCTGTCGGCGAGCCAAAATCGGGGCTAAAATCGTGCAGTCTGAACTCGGCTTTAAGTGAAAAGATTGTGGAAGGCCACTGCAGTATACCTCAGCAAGTGAAGCGTCAAGTACCGGTGGAGTGCACTTATTCTGTTACCCTTCCAAAAGGACTGTTAGTAGCCAATATGCTTACGAGCCCAGAAAAAGGAAGAGTCCCAGTGGAAGTGTTAAATCTCTGTCAGGAGACTATCAAGTTGATGCCGAGAATCAGGATTGCAGTTGTGCCCAAGTATCAGAAAGTAGTCCCAAAGCAAATGGTGGAATTTGAAGAGGATGAGGGCGAGTTATGCGTTAAGCGACATATGCTGTTCATTGTTAAGATGGAGAATCAGCCCGAGCAACTGCCAATTCCAATGCAAGTGAACCAGGATGGACTGTCTGAGGTGCAACGTGAGGATTTAAATGCCCTGCTGGCATGTTACAGTGATGTTTTCTCCAAGAGTGACACAGATTTTAGATATATGATGACAGTGACACATTGCATTCCTACAGGAGATGCACAGCCCATAAAGCAATCCCACCGATGAGTCTCACCTCATGTTTTCCAAGAGTTTAAGACATGTGCAGGATTTTGTCAGTCAAGGTATAATGAAGGATAGTCGCAGTCCATGGGCCTCACCTGCAGTCATTATGATAAAAAAGACAGAGGTGTTTGTTTCTGCCGTGACCACAGGCGACTCAATCAAGTCACATTCAAGGATGCCTACCCCCTTCCCCGTGTGGAAGAATCCTTGAATGCTTTGGGGAATGCACAGTTGTTTTCCACTCTGGATCTCACAGCAGGTTACTTCTAAGTGGCGGTAAATTAATCAGATTGGGAGAAGACTGCTGTCACAACTACTTCCTCTCGCGAGTCAGCGAGAGGAACTAACTGCTGTACGTATGAGTGGACACGGATGCTGTTTGGTTTATGCAACGCTCCGGCCACCTTTCAGCGATTGATGGGTGCAGCATTAGGTGATCTGGCCTTTGACATTTTCTTGATCTATCTCGACGATATTATTGTGTTCTCTGTGTATTTCAAGAGTCATTGGGAGAAGTTGGAGCTTGTTTTCTCCAGGTTGCGTCAGCACGGACTGAAGCTGAAACCAAGTAAATGTTTCCTCCTGAGGCCAGAGGTCCGGTTCTTGGGACACATAATTTAATCAAAGGGAGTTCAGGTGGACAAGGACAAGGTTCAGTACTTGGATGCATGGCCTTCATCGTCAAATGTGAGGGAGGTTAGACAGCTGTGATCGAGAACAGGAGGTTAGTGACACATAGTTTCCGGTGTATGGAAACCCAGCAAAAGAAGTTTGCAAGACAGCTTGAGCATCTGAAGCTAAGGCATCAAGTGTGCTGTTCTGAGTGATTATGGATCCAAGAGATGGAGAGGAGATTTGGCAGTTGGTAGTGCCAGGGTCTTCACAGGAGAAAGTGTATGAGGGAGTGCACAAGCATGGAGGACATTTTGGAAGAAGGACTACATTAGAGCAGATGCGACGGAGTTATTATTGGCCCTCAATGGCTAATGATGTGCAGATGTGGGTAACCCAGTGTCGGAGGTGTACCTTAGCTAAGGACGTGTTCCCCACGATTCATGCTCCTATGACCTGCACTAACGTAACCGCACCTCTAGAAGTTCTTGCCATGGATTACACTGTGCTTGAGAGATCAGCAGGGGGCTATGAGAATAACTCTAATGCCTACAGACATGTTTACAAGATTTACTGTGGCAGTCCCGACTAAAAGTCAGACAGCACTTACTACCACCAAAGCTCTTGTACAACACTGGTTTGTCTACTATGGATGTCCCCCCGCCGGCTGCACTCGAATCAAGGGAGGTGTTTTGAAGCAAGTGTAATCAAAGAGCTCTGTAAGCTGTATGGAATCAGCAAGAGTCACACCAGTCCTTATCATCTGCAAGGGAATGCGCAGTGCGAAAGGTTCAATCGCATGATGCACAACATGCTGCGGATATTACCTGTGGAAAAGAAGAAGGTTTGGAAGATTTACCTGCCTGAACTAGTGATGTCTTACAATAGCCACAATAGTTCATTCATTTATGGGTTAATCCTAGGGCTGGGCGATATATCGCATGCGATTGTCACGCGCATTTCTTCAGTAAAGCCGGTTCCCTGATTACCGCGAAATCGGCATCACCTGCTTTCAAATGAAGCGCCATTTAATAGACAGAACCGTAGATCATTGACAAGCCACGCAATATCGCGTTCATATCGCAGATGAATCGCCTTCGATAATGAACGCGATATTGCGTGGCTTGTCAGTGAACTACGGTTCTGTCTATTAAATGACGCTTCATTTGAAAGCAGGTGATGGCGATTTCACGGTAATCAGGGAACCGGCTTTACTGATGAAATGCGCATGACAATCGCATGCGATATATCGCCCAGCCCTAGTTAATCCCCATTTTACTTAATGTTTGGATGTCTTAGGAGGGAGGGATCTGACTAAAAATGAAGCAGATGATTTGGATGAGTGGGTGAAGAATCACCATAAATGACTGAAGACTGCAGTAGAGACCGCAAAGCAACCACCCAAGAAGCTTCCAGGAGAAGGAAAAGACTCTATGATCGCAAGGCCGAAGGAGCGCTCATTAGACCTGGTGACTAAGTATTGTTGCATAACCACAAGTTTAGAGGACAAAACAAAATCCAAAATAAGTGGGAGTCTGTACCTTATTTGGTACGATATTCTGACTACTTAGATGTGAAAATAGAATTGCTGGGTTGGAACACTCATTTACATAGCAAACACGAGCCGTGTGCTCAGCATATCGTCCAGCAACCCTTCAATGAGGGGAGCATAACATAATGTTATCAGAATGGCGAGGAGGCCTCAAGCAGGGCCTACTACTCCCAGGAACATGGTCGCCGGCCCGGGCCCGAGTTGTCAATGCTAAAGCTCTAGGAGAGCGAATTTCCAGAACCAGTGAGGGAGAAAAACACATTCGACCTGAGCAGTGTAGGTGTAAAGCATGCATGGGGCATAGAGCTTGAAATAGAAAGAGAGATCCAGAGGATCCTAAGAGACTAAAAGGAACTAGCTTCATATAAACAGCGGCCTCCACAGGAAAGAACCAAAGGAGGCCGGCCATTTAAACAAACACTTGAAACAATCAAGGGGCCACTCGCAATGAGCCTACCAAGCTCAGAAAGCTGAGGCTTCAGCAAAAAGTGCACCCTTGAAAGCGAGAGGATGCCTGCAACGCATACAGCGACCACAGGGAGGCTAAATAACAAATGGTCACTGCTTGTCACTGAGCTAATGTTAAACACCAGGGAACCACATACACAAACATTGTTGAAATACAGTAGCAATGAAGTAAGAAAATAAAGAAGAGATGGCCGCAGGGCCTACTACTCGCATTGTTGCAGAAGGCGGGCCCCCGACCAGAAGTAACCCTGATGAGAGGGGAGGCAAACATGAACTGAGCGACCAGCAAGGGATGCTAAAAAACAGCAGCCGAACTGCTGAAATAGTCAGAACAGGTCGACAACGTCTGCCTAGGTCAGGACAGAGGCGGCCACAGAGGAGGGCCGACCTCTGAACATGACTTCACTGAGGCTCAGTGGAGGCTAAAACCCAAAGTTAAATACACAAAACTTGATATACACGGAACATACACAAGATATACACAAAAATTCTAATTACAGAAATACACTAGCACTCAGTGGGGCTGTGGTTTGAACCTAGCAACTGTAATAAAGGGTCAAAAGGGCCAAAGGGTCAATGCAAGAGGGAGAAAACAGCCGAAGCTCAAGGAGCGGAGGCCCCTAAAAATCATAATAAGAGGGCCAACACATTTAGGAATGTCAAGGCGGCCTAAGACAACACCAAGCTGGACTGAGCAAAAAACCACCACCCAACAGGTAATGTGGAACTGGAGCTCAAGGGAGCGGAGGTTCACATAGAACCGCATCGCTGCAAAATAAAGGAAGGGGCTGAAATGGAGGCCAGAAGGCCTACACAAAAAGAACTAAACTGAAAACTCAACCTGGATCGGAGGCTTCAGAAGTAAAAGGCAGCTAGATGATAAAATAGCTTGCCATACTGTAAGTAAATAAATAATTAAAGGAAAGAAATAAAATGTACAAAATAAAAGCCAGCCTAGAGCAGTGAGCCGCGGCCACTGCAAAATAAGACAATTCCCATGGCGGGGCAGTGACCTGCTAAGCTCACCCAAGACCAACAAGAGTAGAGGTCGAATGTAAAATTGGCCTGTCATACTCCAGTAGTCTAAAAGCGGCTGTGCTCAGATCAAGCACAAAGTTGGACCCTCAGAAGAAGTTCCAGAATGTGAACAAACTCATCATCGGGCCCAGGCTTCAGACATGATGTCAGAGCGTGTTCAGGGAAGAGGGAAGGGTACGGGGGACAGGAGAAAAAGGAGAAGAGGGAGATGGAAACTCCTCACAAGAGAGGGAACACTCGGCTCTCTCACCTCTCAGAGATCCTGCTTTTTGTTCCTGGCATTGCACCGTCCCTGAGACCTGCTCCTTTGAGGAGGAGGGGCTCAAGCGGCGACACTAGACCTCTGGCCCTGCCAATGATTCTCAGCCACCATAGTATAAAACTCATAACTCCCAGCATGAAGCATGTTAGCATTGATGAGAAACATATGCTGATTCTTGATGTCTGTGGGTGTGTTTATTTTTCTCCCACAATGTTTAAAAATAAAAATGCAAATGTTTTATCTGTGGTATGAAGGTACTGCTGTGAGAATAACTTAATAAACAAACACTTTTAACCAGTAATGAATCTAGACATCACTAGTGAATCTCAACTAGTGGTGGGCGATACTGCAAAATTTGGTATCGATCCGATACCAAATACATATAGGGTCAGTATTGCCGATACCAATACGATACTTTTTACTTTAAAAAAAAAAGACTTGTGTAGGGGAGAGCAGTACATCATTATTTCTGAGGTGAATGAATGATCAATTCTTTAGGCAATATTTTTTTATTAATGTATTGAAGTCCACAAAATTATTAGTTATTAGGCACTGTAGAATGAATTCTTTACAGCCTTTTTTTTTTTTAAATAAAGAATAACAAAAATCTGTCCCTTTTTTCTGGTTTTAAAAGCAAATGAAATAAAGTGCACACAATTATTACTGAAGAACAAATAAACCTGTGCAATTACATTCCCTGAGCCCCCCTTCTGGACCCTGTCCCCTGTTGAAGTCAGAGGTTTTTATTGAGAAACAACAACATATTTAAATTTTTCCCTTTTATGGCACTTCTTCTATCGCTCACTAGCTGTCCTGCCTTGGAGAAGATCCTTTCTGATGGAACTGATGAGGCAATGACTCCCAGGTGTTTCCTTGCTAGCTTGCTTAGAGAGGGGAATGTTGCCTCATTCTTTTTCCACCAAAGAAGTGGGTCTTGATCCCTTGGAATTGGCTTCTCTTCTGTGTAGCGGCGCATTTCAATTAGGGAATCTGTGCCAGTTGTGCGATGCTGCTGGGAAGCCAATACTTGAGAATCAAATTCCATCCATATCCCACCTTTTGCAGCAGCCCCTGCAGGGGAGCATGAGGTAGTCGCAGGAGCCATTGATGAGGCAGAGCTGATGGCAGAGCTTGAGCTTCGTTCAGGAGGGGCTGACATTGAAGGGGCCGAGGTCTGGTTGATCAACTGCATTTCAGTGATGAGTCGCGCTTTCACAGGTTCAACATTTGCCATATCGCGGAACCCAAGGTTTTTAAATCTTATGTCCAGGAAGGTGCTGACTGCAAGACCATAACAGGTTTCAATACCTCTGAAACGACGCTGACATTGTGCTGACAGCTCAGCAGCTAGCATGTTACCCTGGCGTTCATTAGATGCAGCTGATTTCAAAAGGAGTGATACCAGGGGAATCACCTTTGACACTGAAACATGTTTTTCAGATGATATTTCTCTGGTGATTTCCTCAAATGGTCTCAGGGCATCAATGGAGAGACTTATCAATGACCAATCTTCCTCGCTTAGGCACAGTGAGCTCTTTCCAAGCAGACAGAGCACAGTGGTCACCACATCCTTCTGCTCATGCAGTCTCTCAAACATGTAGAACACTGAATTCCACCTCGTTTCGACTGATTGAATCAGTTTATGCTCTGGAAAAATTTTGTTGTTCTTGAATTTCTTTGAGCCTCTCTGCTGCTCTTGTGCTGTGGTGAAAGAAGGTTACTATAGCACTACATCTGTGTTGGATGTCCAGAAGACCAGGGAGAGCCTTAATGGAGTCTTTCACCACTAAATTTAAGGTGTGTGCAAAGCATGGATAATGTTTCCACCCTGCTCTGTGCACAGCAGCAACCATGTTGGCACCATTATCTGTGATTACGGCCTGAACTTTGTCTGATATACCATATTCATCTGTGATTCTTTTCAATTCTGAACAAATGTTGTCAGCGGTGTGTTGTCCAGTTTTCATTAATAATATGGCATGAGACAGTTAAGTAAGCCTCTGTGGTTCTTGATGTCCACATGTCTGTTGTAATTACAGCACTGTTTGTACCATCCAGAGATTGTTTCACTTTTGAGCGGCACTCTTCATACAATGCTGGTATGTTCCCCACCGTTAAACTTTTCCTACTTGGAATCTTGTAGCGTGGATCGAGGGTATGAACAAAATCCCTAAAACCCTCATCCTCAACTATAGAGACAGGTTGCAAGTCCTTTGCTATCATTTTGGTAAGCTTCAGAGTAATATCCACAGCTCTTGGGGAATCACCTAGGTGAAATAATAAAATGTCTCTTATAATGTATGTCAATAATGTAGCCTAAATATAGCAGGTCACATAAGCAAAAAATACTATATTTATAGATAACACGTTTCAATGGGCTGCATATATTATTTGAATGTCTGAATATGATCTATACTAGGCCTACATTTTGACAACAAAATGTGTGTGATTGCTCAACAACATTCATGTTTATTTTCTAGCCTATCAATAAATGCGATAATGATGGACATGTTTGACTAGATGGAAGCAATCTGGAGTGCATGATAGCCTAAATGCAAACATATGGACGAGCCAGTTGTTATCTTAGACAACAGCTCAATATAGGTGTTTGCCATGCTAGACAATAGACATTATATTAGCACACCG
>RJVU01056830.1:0-12739 GCA_003731715.1 Anabarilius grahami | reverse complement strand
TGTCCTCATAATCCGGCCGCACCAACGCACACACACACACACACACACAGGGATGCGCAGCAGCACACAAACATGCCAAATATTAAAAATAAAAGGATTACAATGTAAAAGATTATTACTGTGTGCATAACGATAAAAATGCTTTGGTGGAATCCGGCTTGTCCTGTAGATGGTCTGCTCATGCGCTCTAACTTTGCGCACGAGCAGATCCGTTTCCTCACTAGAGAACGTGAGCGTAACTGGCTTTTAAAGGGAATGGGAGATGATACTCTGATTGGTTTATTGCACGTTGTGCCCAAAACACACCCATGACTCATTAAGAGAATAGAGACAACCCTTTTAGACCATGTGCCTGGTGCACCAAACCGTTTTTCCCATCCTTAAACTAGCAAAAGTGGGTTCTGACATGCCCTAAGTGCACCTGCGCCATGTGCTTTAGACCATGTGCTTAGATCATTAAAATAGGGCCCTCATCAGTTACATGACTGATGATTCATTTCAGTAAGTTATTACACATCATGAATGAGATAGTTTTGAGAACTGTTACTCTTTAATGAGTTCATGAGACAAATTAGTCAAATTACTGTTTGTTTGTTATAGTAAATAACATAAGCATATTTAAAAATAAACATTACCAACAAATAAATAATAAAATTTACAATAAGTTACAATAAATACTACTATTTATCAAATAGTTCAGGTCTTTATTCAGCGAACTTCATCTCATTCTAAGCAGCAACCGTAAACATCAAATCCAGCACTCGTCTCTCAGGGAACCGAAGTTACCATAGTAACTGGAGACGTTCCCTTTCGAGAACGGCGTCTCTCGACATGGCGTCAGAAGCTGACGCTTTGGGGACTGTATAGAACAACGCCGTGGAAACAGCGAAGAAGGGAAGCTCAGCCACGGCGGAGCTACTATGAACAGTTAACACAGAATAATCCCCAACAAGTACACACTTACGATATGCCTATAACGTAGTTACTCATCTAACATTGTATGTATTCAAGAATATAATATACAGGGTACATACAGGGTAATGAAGCATGTGGGCGGCCAGGCCGGGCACAGCAATTAAGAACATACACTTAATGAGCGGCTGCTGCCGGCGTTGGTATAACATGAGAGAAGTCATCAGCGAACCCGCGCTCCTTGCGAGGACATAGACGAATTGCTGGCATTGTGCCCCACGCTCGGTTCTACCGGTTCCCCTGCACCACCCACACATGAAGTTTCCACCATTCGGGGTTGGGGTGCCAAATCGATCCGCCCGCCTGCGACAGGAGGTCTCGTCTCAGTGGAATCATCCACGGGGGAGCCGTTAACAGTTCTATCAGAACGGGAAACCACGGCCTGTTCAGCCAGTATGGGGCGATTAGAAGCACTGACGCTATCTCCTCCCTGATCTTGTGCAGCACCTGTGACAAAATATTCAGCGGGGGAAATGCATATAGGCAGGCATTCGGCCATGGCATCGTCAGTGCGTCCCCTCCCAGGGGAGAGCACGACAGAGAAAATAATAGAGGCAATGCGTGTTCTCCTCCGTCGCGAATAAATCCACCTCCGCCTTCCCGAATCGTTCCCAGATCAGTCTCACTGTCCCGGGGTTCAATCTCCATTCTCCTTGAGGGATCCCATCCCTCGACAGCATGGAACATGCGCTGCTCGGATGGAGAGCAGATGGGGGTCGGCCCACAGTAAAAGCTGCGCAGCCTGCTCGTAACTTCGCACTCCGCCCTGGCGGTTTATGTACGACACCACCGAAATGTTGTCCGTACGAACCAATACATGATGACCCCGGACTTGTGCGAGGAAGCTTCGAAGAGCCAGAAAGACCGCTCTCAATTCGAGGCGATTTATATGCCACGTCTTCTCCCCAGCCCGTCGTCGACGCATCCGTCGTGACCACTTTCCGCCGCATAACCACGCCAGCTGGGCGGCGCGTTGGTACAGGCCGGGATTCCGCCATGGCGCGAGCGCGCTCAATCACCTGCGAGGGCACGCCCCGTTTTTCAAGCTCTCCTCGGCACCTGTGTTTTCAGCCATAACTCGAGGGTGCGCATATAGAGTAGCCCGTGGTGGCATCCGTCCCAAGAGTCTCTGATATTCCTTCAGCGCTACGGGACGGCCCAGACTGAAAGCATTCAGGGCGGACATCAGATCGCGAATACGCTCCTGACCTAGATGCGCTCTCATCGCGACCGAGTCCAATTCCACCCCTAGATACGAGATCGACTGGCTGGGGCATAATATGCTCTTTTGTGTATTCACGCATAGACCCAAGTTCTCCAAATGAAGCAGTAGAAAGTTTGTGGCTGTTGAGCACATCCTCTGAAACGTCCAAATAATTGAGTATGCGTATTCCGCTCACTCTCAGAGGGGAAAGCGCTGCATCCACACATTTTGAAAACGTGCGAGGAGCCAGGGCTAATCCGAACGGCATTACTGTGAACTGATATGCCGTGCCCTCGAACGCAAATCTCAGAAAGCGTCTGTGACGAGGGGCGATCTGAATATGAAAATACGCGTCCTTCAGGTCTACTGAAATAAACCAGTCTTCGGGCCGAATTTTGAAAGTGCGTCTGAATAATGCTCGGTTGATGGGTCTCAGGTCCAATATCGGACGGAGGCCACCGCCTTTCTTTGGAACGACAAAATAGCGGCTGTAGAACCCGCTCTCTCTCTCGCTCGGCGGGACCACTTCTATTGCGCGCTTTGCGAGGAGATTGAGAACTTCTTGCCTCAGCACTGACTCGTTGTGGGCCGGCACTGTCGACATAACCACGCCATTGAAACGGGGCGGTCTGCGTCGAAACTGTAAAGTGTAGCCGTTCTCTATTATGTTCCGCACCCAATCCGAAATACCCGGAACGGCCCGCCATGCACTCGCAAAATGGCACAGAGGACGGGGCGCCCCGCCGTCAGTATTCTGAGCTGTATACTGGGCTGTATACTGTATACTGAGCTGTATACTGGGGTCGTGTGCTGATAGTTCTCTGGGCGAATGGGCGCGTTGAGAGGCAGTGAGTGTCGTGTACTGCCGAATAACGGGAAGCGCGAGCCCTCTGCAGAATGTGCGAGTTACACGGATGCGTGTATGTGAGAATTGTTGTGGGTGCTCCGCTGCGGCAGAGGACCCACATTCAACACTAGAGCGCAAGCATCGCCGATAACACGGGGGAGCTGCGAGCCTGACTGTATCTGCAGCATCTCGCCTGAGCATCTCGTAAGAAGCTGCTGTTGCTAGAGGAGGAGAAAAAAGCTCTTTTTGTGAGGGTGTAACAGTCTTTATTGCATTTTGACCAGAAACAACAACAGAAACAATCTCGTAGTCGTCTGCAACCGCAAAGGGGACTTTGTGAGAACACCTTGGACGCTTCGCGGTGGGTTTGCCGCTCAGCGCTCTCCTCCTCTTTACCCTCCCGTCAGGAACGAGACTTTTGCTCCGACGAATTCGGAGCAGCCCCGGGATGGCCGCCTTTTTTAAAGCTGTGACGCAACTTCGGCGGTCTCTGCCAGGGAGTTTTGGTGCGGGCAGAAGGCTCTGGGTGCGGCGCCGATGGGGCGGGAGCAGAGGGAGCTCGCTTCGGCGGTCTGTTAGAAGTAGATGATGATCTACTGCGTGCTGGAGGCACCAGCGGCTCATCGGCGGCAGTGGGACGTGGCCGAGAACATTCACCAAGGGGCGACGCTCCTCCGAGCCCTCAGCACCCGCACTGGGAGATCCTCGCAGTGTGGGCAGCCCGACCCGGCGAGTGCTGCTTCCACATGGGCGAGTCCCAGGCACAGAATACAGTACTCGTGGGTGTCCGGAGCCTCGATGGGTCCCGAACACAGCGTGCAAACGTTGGACATGCTGGAACGCCAAGAGGGTAATCCGTCTTCTTGCGTCTTCTCCACAGCTGTCTAGAAGTCATAGTCCGTAGAAGTTCGTGAAAGAGGAAGATTCTGAGCTTATGCCGCCAGGACGGCACATTATATAGTGGCGGGTACCGCCCCCTTTTCACCGTCTTGGCTGGCATTGGCCAGTGAGAGTTGCAACTTCACTGGCGTTGTGCAATAGGATTTCAGGAAGGATTAGGAAGGAAGGGAGTCCCCAAAGCATCAACTTCTGACGCCATGTCGAGAGACCGTTCTCAAAAGGGAACTGATCTTTTCCATTTTAAGGGCATGTAGCAAATCAAAAACCCATTGGCGATAAGTAGGTGGAACTGCAGACTTCCAGAATCAATCGTCTGACGAATAAAGCTACAAAAGCTACACTATCAGCCTGCAGAGTAGTTAGTTTGATGGTGTCTGGTACAACCCCAAACACTGCCATTAGAGGGTTAGGGTCTATTGGTAAAGACAGAACAATTGAAAAACACCTAAACACTCTCTCCCAGAAGTCAAACAGTTTAGGGCATGACCAAAAGGAGTACAGTAGGGTGGCTGGTTCACTTGAACATCAAAGGCATGTTGGATCAAGATCAGGGAATATTTTATTAAGTTTACTTCTGGACCAATGAGTTCTATGCACTACCTTAAATTGAATGAGAGTGTCCTAGCATTAATTGATGATGAATGTATTCGGTCAAGAATCAAGTTCCAAACATGATCCTCAAATACTAGGTTTAGTTCCTCTTCCCAGAGCTTCCTCAATGGACCGGTTGAGGGGGACTGTTTTGTGTTAATTATAGTATAGATATTAGAAATTGCCCTTTTCGTGGGTTTGTATTGCTCTAATATGTCCTCAAAAATATTTTGAGACATGCGCAAGGGGAAGCTAGGAAACTGCTTAAATAAAGCTACATATCTGAAAATACCCAAATAAGTGAGAAGAGGGTAAATTAAATTTCTCTTGAAGTTGAGTAAAGGAGGCAAAAGTGTTGTTTATATATAACTGACCAATTGTAATTAAACCGTGGTCTCTCCAAATATTAAAGGACCCATCCAGTGAAGAAGGTGGGAAAGATATATTGCAGAGAATGGGAGCAATGAGACTAGGGCCTTTAAGGCCTAATGATAGTCGGAACTGAGACCAAATTCTCAATGAATGTTTGCTGTTGTCCTGTTTACAACAGGATTTTTAATTACAGTAGTATGTTTGGAGGGGATGGATGTACCTAAAATTGATGTTAAAGTTGCTGGGTAGCAAGAGCTTCCAATTGTACCCACTGAAATTTCTGAAAATACAAGTCATGTTGAACCCAAAATAGCATATTTCTTATGTTTGCTGACCAGTAATATGTTTAAAAATTTGGCAAAGCCAGGCCTCCCAAGGTTTTTTGGTTTCATAAGATGATTTTGACTAATCCATTTAGACTTATTATTCCATATAAAAGATAAGATATTACGCTGCAAAACCATAAAGAAGGATTTAGGAATAAATATTGGAAGGCACTGGAATAAATTCAAAAATTTGGGGAGAACACTCATCTTAATAGCATTCACCCTTCCTATGAGAGAAAGAGGAAGACAATTCCAGGACAGGAACAGAGATTTGACATAGTTGTGGAGAGGGCTAAAATTGGCTTTAAACAAATCTGAATGCTCGCGTGTGACCAGGACTCCCAGGTATTTAAAACGATTTCTAACAACTTTAAAAGGAAAGTCTGAGTATGAAATCTGAAGAGACATCACTTAACGGGAACAGCTCACTTTTAGTAAAAATTTAACTTATAACCTGAGAAACCACTAAAATATTCTAAAATGGAGAGAGTATGAGGAATTGAGGTGAGAGAGTTAGATAGAAATAAAAGAAGATCATCCGCATAAAGGGAAACCTTTTGTACAATACCTGCACAAACTATACCACAGACCTGAGGGCTTGATCGTAGGGCAATAGCGAGAGGCTCAATAGCAATATCAAATAAAAGTGGCAAGAGGGGACAACCCTGTCTTGTGCCCCTCTGTAAATTGAAACAATCTGATGTAACAGTGCATACGGAGGCTTTAGGAGCAGCATATACAATTTTTATCCAGAAATAAATGTAGGGCCAAATCCAATTTTTTCTAAAACTCTAAATAAATAAATCCATTCAACACGGTCAAACGCTTTTTCAGCGTCAAGTGATAGCACCACCTCGGGACTGTTAGAATGTGGAGAGTACAGAATATTAAAATATTAAATAGACACCTACATGTACAGGTGCTGGTCATATAATTAGAATATCATCAAAAAGTTGATTTATATCACTAATTCCATTCAAAAAGTGAAACTTGTATATTATATTCATTCATTACACACAGACTGATATATTTCAAATGTTTATTTCTTTTCATTTTGATGATTATAACTGACAACTAAGGAAACTCCCAAATTCAGTATCTCAGAAAATTAGAATATTACTTAAGACCAATACAAAGAAAGGATTTTTAGAAATCTAGGCCAACTGAAAAGTATGAGCATGTACAGCACTCAATACTTAGTTGGGGCTCCTCTTGCCTGAATTACTGCAGCAATGCGGCGTGGCATGGAGTCGATCAGTCTGTGGTACTGCTCAGGTGTTATGAGAGCCCAGGTTGCTCCGATAGTGGTCTTCAGCTCTTCTGCATTGTTGGGTCTGGCATATCGCATCTTCCTCTTCACAATACCCCATAGATTTTCTATGGGGTTAAGGTCAGGCGAGTTTGCTGGCCAATTAAGAACAGGGATACCATGGTCCTTAAACCAGGTACTGGTAGCTTTGGCACTGTGTGCAGGTGCCAAGTCCTGTTGGAAAATGAAATCTGCATCTCCATAAAGTTGGTCAGCAGCAGGAAGCATGAAGTGCTCTAAAACTTCCTGGTATACGGCTGCGTTGACCTTGGACCTCAGAAAACACAGTGGACCAACACCAGCAGATGACATGACACCCCAAACCATCACTGACTGTTGAAACTTTACACTGGACCTCAAGCAATGTGGATTGTGTGCCTCTCCTCTCTTCCTCCAGACTCTGGAACCCTGATTTCCAAAGGAAATGCAAAATTTACTTTCATCAGAGAACATAACTTTGGACCACTCAGCAGCAGTCCAGTCCTTTTTGTCTTTAGCCCAGGCGAGACGCTTCTGACACTGTCTGTTGTTCAAGAGTGGCTTGACACAAGGAATGCGACAGCTGAAACCCATGTCTTGCATACGTCTGTGCGTAGTGGTTCTTGAAGCACTGACTCCAGCTGCAGTCCACTCTTTGTGAATCTCCCCCACATTTTTGAATGTGTTTTGTTTCACAATCCTCTCCAGGGTGCGGTTATCCCTATTGCTTGTACACTTTTTTCTACCACATCTTTTCCTTCCCTTCGCCTCTCTATTAATGTGCTTGGACACAGAGCTCTGTTAACAGCCAGCCTCTTTTGCAATGACCTTTTGTGTCTTGCCCTCCTTGTGCAAGGTGTCAATGGTCGTCTTTTGGACTACTGTCAAGTCAGCAGTCTTCCCCATGATTGTGTAGCCTACAGAACTAGACTGAGAGACCTTTTAAAGGCCTTTGCAGGTGTTTTGAGTTAATTAGCTGATTAGAGTGTGGCACCAGGTGTCTTCAATATTGAACCTTTTCACAACATTCTAATTTTCTGAGATGCTGAATTTGGGATTTTCCTTAGTTGTCAGTTATAATCATCAAAATTAAAAGAAATAAACATTTGAAATATATCAGTCTGTGTGTAATGAATGAATATAATATACAAGTTTCACTTTTTGAATGGAATTAGTGAAATAAATCAACTTTTTGATGATATTCTAATTATATGACCAGCACCTGTATTTTCATCAGTCCTCTACAACATGACTTTACACACATCCGTTACTACTGTTTGATTTAGTTAACAATCTGGCTTAAGTTTTGCATGAAGGTATCAAGTAATTTAAGTTATTAATCAGTGAAAGAGGAGTGATCATAAAAGATTAACTCACATCTGCCTTCCCTGTTTGCCATTGTATCGTCAATGTATGTCGCCAGTCTCTTTGTTCAGTGCTGCTGCAAGCACAGAAACACATGAGAAGCACAGAAAGAGTTGTTTTTGTGAAACTTGTACATCATAACAGTGTCAGTTTGTCTAATTGTGTAATCTTGTATAAGCAATGTGGCGTACGTTCATGATGGATGGATGTGGTGGAAGCACTTTCTTCAGCTCATACTCATTGGCCCCATTTCACTGCCATTATAAAGCTTGGATGTGTCAGGATATTTATTAATATAACTCCGATTGTGTTTGTCAGAAAGAAGAAAGTCATATACACCTAGGATGGCTTGAGGGTGAGTAAATCATGGGGTAATTTTCATTTTAAAGTGAACTAATCCTTTAAGACCGTAGCACAGACCGCGACAATCTATGACACTTGATTTCAGCCTATTTCCATCATGGCCCATTTCTGTCTCCAAGGTGAATGAGTTCAATACCTGTAGTATTTATAATTTTAATCATCAATCATAGTATGCTTACACTGTAAAGCTGGTGTAGAATGAGCCTGTATTCTCCCAAGATTCCCCCTCCCCCCCTTACTTCCTGATGGAGTTTTTGTTCCTTGTCACTGTCGCCTTGAACTAGCAGAACAGGTTTTTGTCTTTATGTGTTTTAGTTCTCTATAAAAACTTCTATATTATTTATATTTAATTAGTGAAAGAGCCAAAATCAACATACAACAATAATGCAAGCTGATAAATAATTACATTTTTAACTGAATACATTTTGTTTTTGAGTTGCAATCTGCGCAGTTACCCCATAAAGATTGTAAGTTGGTGTAAGGTGGTTACACCCAAAGACAATGGTTATAATGAAACAATGTGCTAATTGAAACACACTTATAGAGTGTAGATTACCAAATGTTTATAGTTCACAATACTAAAGAAAATATAGAGACAGAGTTGTTTTTGACACACAAAAAAGTCAAAAACAAGACAAAAGTGAAAGCTACTACCACTAACATTATTGCATTCATAATACTTACACTTATAACTTTTATGTTACAATCTGTTACATATTTACATATGTTTTTTATAATACATATTCAATAAAGAAAATGTTACAAAGAAAGATGATACCTGCATTTTGAGGTGTTGTTTAATCTCTTTATGTACAAGGAAGAAGTTTCGCTGTTCAAGTGTATAGGTGGGCGGAGTGAATAAACTGTAGATGTCTTTTTGACTCTCCACTGGTATGAGGAAGATTCTGTGACTCTAGAATAAACAAAACAAGCAATAGATATAGGAAGCCTCTGTACAGGGGGAAAACATTAACAGAACAAGAAAGACTAGATAAGAAAGCAAAAAAAAAGAAAAGCAAATAAATTTAGAAAAAGAGAGCAGTTTCAGACCTTTAATACCAAATTTTATTTATAAAATGAAATAATTTCAAAGCTTTCATATTTTTTCATTCAAATTAAGATTTTTTTTAAAACTTCAGTTGCAATGTAACTTAACTTAATCCTCTTCGTCCCGTGTGAGACATAAGGCCGAACATTTGCAATGTGGCAATGGGTATTTTCAGTATTACATTTTAAATTTAAAAACCTTTTAGTAGAATGTATTTGATTCATAATTTTAAAATTAAAATCTTTTACTTTTGGCAGAAAATGACATTTTAACAGGGTTCGTACATATACTGTTTGATGAATTTTCTGGATTTTCAAGAACTTTTAAGCGCTAATCAAACAAAATGATACACATAATCACAGCGCATGCAAAGTATGCAACCACTGTGGAAACTTTATGTATGAGAACAAAAAAACTTTCAGTGCATAAAAGAGCACAGAGAGGTCAAAAATATATTACACTAGGGCAGGGATGGGCAACTTCGGTCCTGAAGGGCCACTGTCCTGCAGGGTTTAGCTCCAACCATGATTAAACTCACCTGCCTGTAGCTTTCTAGTAATCCTAAGACATTGATTAGCTTGTTCAGGTGTGTTTGATTAGGGTTGGAGCTAAACTCTGCAGGACAGTGGCCCTCCAGGACCGAAGTTGCCCATGCCTGCCCTAGGGGTTCGCATCATTTGGGTCATGAAGTGCCCTTTTTATTTTTTCTATTTTTATTTACAAACTCGATTCCAAAAAAGTTGGGACACTGTACAAATTGTGAATAAAAAAGGAATGCAATAATTTACAAATCTCATAAACTTATATTTTATTCACAATAGAATATAGATAACACATCAAATGTTGAAAGTGAGACATTTTGAAATGTCATGCCAAATATTGGCTCATTTTGGATTTCATGAGAGCTACACATTCCAAAAAAGTTGGGACAGATAGCAATAAGAGGCCAGAAAAGTTAAATGTACATATAATGAACAGCTGGAGGACCAATTTGCAACTTATTAGGTCAATTGGCAACATGATTGGGTATAAAAAGAGCCTATCAGACTGGCAGTGTCTCTCGAGGGAAGTTGTTGGAGGTGGATGAAGAGACGGTGGATTGTAATCAAACTGTATCGTGAGTGTAGCAATGGATTTTGATTCAGATGGTAACGATGACAGGTGGCCTTCAGATATGGAGGTTTACAAACTAAAAAGGCAAGGAAAAAAGCATGGTCTGAAGAGAGTAGTGGAGGAGAGAGTACTCCAAGACAAACTACCAAAAAGATCAGAGCTAAACCTACTGGAAGTAGTAGGTTAGATGATGATAAAAAGGAAGAGTGGAAAGTCATTATTACGCTTAGTAATGATAAAGGTCACTTTCATCCAGTTCATGTAACTAAAGCAATTGAGAAGGAAATTGGGAAAATTAAATATGCTAAATTGCTGAATAATAGAAGAATTCTAATTTCAGCAGTAAATAAGAAACAGCAGGAGATGATTCTGAAAATGAGTAACCTTGGTGGTGGAAAGATTAAAGCTCATGTACCAGGAATGGCAGCAAAGTTAAGAGGAGTGATATCAAATGTGCCTCTGGAAATGTCCATGGAGGATGTGAAGAATGAGATACAAGGTGGGAATGTAATTGAAGCCAAAAGATTCCAAATTAATAAAGGTGGTGTTAAATCAGATAGCATGACTGTACTGCTTGTTTTTGAAAAGATAATGCCTACTGAAGTTCAAATGGGTTGGATCAAATATAAAGTGAGGGAATACATTCCACAACCGTTAAGGTGCTTCAAATGTCAGAGAATGGGGCATACAGCACAACAGTGTAAATGGAGACAAAGATGTGTGAAATGTGGAGGAGAACATGACTATGGTAAATGTAAAAAGGATGCTAAACTACAATGTTGCAATTGTGGAGGGGAGCATAGGGCTGCATATGCTGGATGTGTAGTACAGAAACAAGCTAAAAAAGTACAAAGATACAAGGTCATGAATAAGGTGACATATGCAGAGGCCTTAAAAGGTATTGGCAATTATGAAAACAAACAACATAGACCAATAGAATATCAAGAAAACTTGAATGACAATACAAGGTATGTAGTACCCCAGAACTCAGACTTAAGGAGATATCAGCCAGGAAGGCCAGCACCTCCACAGCAACCATGCAATCATAAATGTAAAGTTGATGAGAACACCTTGATTGTGGAAAAGAAAACTTTTATAGCTATTATGTGCAAAGTTGTTAATGTTGCAACCCGGCAAGAAAGGAAAAGCGATAGAATCAAGACAGTGGTGGAAGCTGCAGAGGAGTTTCTAGGCATCAAAGATGTTAAAGCTGAAGATATACATAGTAGTTGAGTGCTAATAATAATGATGGGGGATCTCAGAGTGGTATTTAATTTTATAATGGTATTCCACCTCTTGCAATGGAATGCTAGAAGCCTGATTTCAAATGGACAAGAATTTAAAAAGTTTCTATCAGAATCTGAAGTCAAACCTGATATTGTTTGCATTCAAGAAACTTGGCTTCAGCCTCACCTTGATTTTATTATACCTGGATATGAGTCTGTCAGGTTTGATAGAGAAGGAAACCAGGGGGGAGGTTGTGCAACATTTGTAAGGGATGGGATATCATTTAAAAGAATAGCAACCTCAATAGAAATAGAATGTGTAATTATAGAAGTGTACAAATCAGATTGGAACTTGGTAGTAGTCAACCTTTATAACCCATGTAAATCATTAAGTCTAGACGTATTAGAGGGCATAATTATGAGACAAGGAAAAGGAAAGAAATATGGTGTGGTGACTTCAATGCACACAATAGTCTTTGGGGAAGCAAACACACTGATAATAATGGGGAAGTAGTGGAAGAATTGATGGATGTTAGGCAGCTAGTTTGTCTAAATAACGGAAATGGTACAAGAATTGACATACGTTCCAACACATTGTCTTGTATAGATCTCACCTTAGTTTCTAATAATCTGGCAAATTCTTGTGAGTGGAATATAAAAGACAGTACAAGTATTGGGAGTGACCACTTTCCAATAATATGCTCAATAAACGTTGAAATAGATAATCAAGAAAGGCCTAGGCATAAGAAATGGGATTTTACAAAAGCTGACTGGCAAAAATGTATAGAAATATGTAGTGAATCAGCAGATTTAATTGTAATGGAAGGTGATATTGAGAAATGTGCATCTGAAGTATCACAATTAATATTAAATGCTGCTTTGAACAGCGTACCATTCAAGACAGTTGGAGGGAAAAGGAAAATGGTTCCATGGTGGAATGATAAGTGTACAGAAATTATAAAAGAACGAAATAAAGCTCTGAGAATATTAAGAAATAACTTGAATCAGGAAAATATTATTATTTATCAGAGGAAAAAGGCTCAAGCTCGAAGAGAAATTAAAAATAGTAAACGAAATGCATGGAGGGGTTACTGCTCAACTATTGGGACAGAAGTTCAAATAGG
>RJVU01056762.1:435583-459953 GCA_003731715.1 Anabarilius grahami | reverse complement strand
CTTGATCAACTCATCATCTCAGCCTTCTCCCCTGATCCCAACCACGTCTGCTGTCCTGCCTGAGCTATCCCCCATCAGTCCCGGTGCACCACCGTCATCTCCTCTCAGTGACGTGGTAACATCACGGGCCTACTGTGAGCCACCTCTTTCTGGGCGTAAGGATCCCGTGGCTCTGCCTCCAGCTTCTGTCCTCGTCTCTCCTCCTCGACCGGTGCCCTAACTCCTTCACCTGCACTCCTCCCTCCCTCGACATCTGCTGGGACCTTTGAGCCATCGGCTTCGCGGAGCTTCCTCGGACCGTCGGCTTCACCCGGGTCGGACGTCGCGTCACCTGCGCAATGGACTTGCGGGCCGTCCGTTGCTCTCCGGCCCTCCACCCCTACTGCTCCGGCTAGCTCCGCCTTTGGATGCTCCAGCTACAGTTTACAGTTTTTGCAAAGACTTTTTAATGGTTCAGTTACTTCCAGCTGGAAAGTAGTTGCATGTAAAATATTACAAAATCACGGAAATTTGAAAATGGACAGAAAACTTTTCTCTATGGACTTGTCAAAGCTGAATATCAATGGAATGCATTTTTTATCAGGATGTTTTTAAAGTGTGGAATATGTTCAAATTACAAAGAGAAGGACATTTTAAATCTCTTCACTGGCTCCTAACATAATACCGCTAATATATGGAGCACGCTTTGATTCAACACACAATGTCTGTACAATTCCTGGACTCACTGAAACACTTGTGGCCTCCAGAATATGTACAACGGGGAGTTTAATTAATTTGACAGGACCAGACTTTGAGAAAACGGAAAGAGTTGCTTTGAGTCTGACTCTAATGATAAAGTCAAGACTATTTGTTTTTCATTTGCTAGAAAAATGGGGAAAAAAGACTCACTTCTGATGAACTGAAACTTTTATCGGACTATTGTGAAAGCAAAAATGTTCCTAATGAAAAAGATGCTTTATCTGATTCTTTTAATTGTACCCGTGTTAGATGATGTTTTCAATATGTGTTTAAGTTCCTGAAAATCTCTTTATAAAGCTTGTGTTCTGGTTTTTAACAAAAAGGTGCTTGATAAGAGGGTTGACACACCATGGCGTAATGTTTCTGTGTGATGATGATAAACCAAATTGGAGATCATTTTATTAGCCAATTTAAAGTACAAGTGTTGGGGACGTACAATGGAGACTATTACATGGTGCAATAGCAGTTTATATCGATTGTTTTAGATTGAAAAGGTTTAGTTTATTACAAAATTTATTTTATAGTTTTAATGAATCTTTTTCTACAGTCGTATTTACTGTTGGTTTTAAATATGTTAGAAGAGGTTTATTTGTCAATGCTTACATTTTATTAGAGGTCAAGCAAAGTTAATGATTTATATGAGTAGAAAAACTGAGATCAGATCAAAATATTAATGCTTTGTTTTTAGCTACAGTAAAATCCAGAATACTCAGTGATTTTCATTTTTACAGTTCCATTATTGATCTTATCACATTTTAAATTAAATGGTGTAAAAATGAGGGTCTATGCTCTGTTGCTGATGGAAACATATTTTTTTTCCTCTTCTACTAATGAAGACAGTGGATTATTATTATTATTATTATTATTATTTTTGGTATAATTTCTTTTTTGAAAAGTGCTTAATGTAAATAATGAAAAAAAAAATCTATCTCTGCTAATGTAGGTTAAGCTCCTGTGATATGACAGATGAAGGTTGTTCTGCTCTGACTTCAGCTCTGAAATCAAACCCGTCACACCTGAGAGAGCTGGACCTGAGCAGGAATAAACTAGGAGACTCTGGAGTGAAAAACCTCAGTGATCTACTGATGAACCCACAATTCAAGCTGGAGAAAGTAGAGTTAGTATCATTATACTGTACAGCAGTTACAGTGTGATTAAAGTTCACTGTTTAGTTTAAGACAACTGGACTCAAGTCACATAATTTATAGCGCTGCACTTTCTGCTGTTTTTCGGTATTGGTCACAGTGTTGTTTTTTTTACTAGTACCTTAATTGTTTCATTTTAAGCATTTGACACAATTTACTGATTGTGTACATGCATAAATCTGATTTAACAGAAAAAAAAGGGTCACATCTAATACTTAAAAAAACAAAAGAGAAGAAACAGTATCTTCCAGCAAACAGAACTAGTGTGACTGGGTTTCAGAACAGACTATTGGAAACTAAATGCTGCTATAGATCTTCAATAAGATAATCATCATTGATTTGAGTCATTTTCTCTTTCTGTCTTCAGTCTGAGTTACTGCAGGATTACAGAGGAACAGTGTCTCATCCTGACTTCAGCTCTGAAATCAAACCCATCACACCTGAGAGAGCTGAACCTGAGCAGGAATAAACTAGGAGACTCCGGAGTGAAAAACCTCAGTGATCTACTGATGAACCCACAATTCAAGCTGGAGAAACTAGAGTTAGTATCATTATACTGTACAGCAGTTACAGTGTGATTAAAGTTCACTGTTTAGTTTAAGACAACTGGACTCAAGTCACATCATTTATAGCGCTGCACTTTCTGCTGTTTCTCCATCTGAAGAAAGATTCAGAAATAATATTAGTTAACGGCTTGTTATGTGTATCAATAGAAAGAGCATTAAACTTTAAAGCATTTGAAACTTTGTGGATATAAAATAGTTTCATATGCTGAAATCTGACAAATCTTTGCTTTGAAACAATACAGAAGTGAGAACAGACTAGGGATGGTAAGATTCACTGATTCTCATCTGCATTAAAGTTAACTATGCGATGATTTAAAAAGTGTGAGTCAGATACAAGTTGGCATTGGTGTCGCGATGCATCGTTTCTAACATATTTGCAAAGGTAAAAAACAATTTATTTATATAGAATTATTAGAAGATGCACTATACTTTAATTATTTAGAAAGTGACCAATAATTTGTGACCAGTATTTCATATGGAGATTGATTTCTCCTCTCTAAACTGTTTCTCACTCGCGTTCTCTCATCACCTCTGCTGCTACATGAATATGACATATCACAATACTACAGAGACCGAGGCATGTCCTGAGGGTCACAGTGAATATAGATTAACATGGCACTACAGTGTTTGTGAAAGGGCCATGCCTTAGAATTCAGAAGGCACTTAAGTTAATTTATGATTTGCTGTACGTCTGAACCAGGGGTGGCTAACCTCGGTCCTGGAGAGTTCAGCTCCAGCCCTAATCAATCATACCTGAACAAGCTAATCAAGGTTTGAAAGGTTGTTAGAAAGCTATAGGCAGGTGAGTTTTGATCAGGGTTGGAGCTAAACTCTGCAGGACTGAGGCTCTCCAGGACCAGAGTTTGCCACCCCTGGTCTGAACCAAAGAAATAAAAGTGAACTATGATTTCCGCAATGCAGAAAATACGGACAGAATCGCGGAATTCATTCATAAAAACTGAATTTACTGTATAACGCGGAATGACGCAGAATTTGTCAATTTTTGAATGAATAAATCAAAAATAAATCATGAGCACACTTAAATCAGATCACGATATGGACTATATTAAACCACAAGAAGATTATTTACATGAATCCTGCATGTTCTGCGTGTCTCTGTGAATGAACCCGCAAATATGTTTACTAGCCTACACATACTGAAGCACAACAGTGTTTTATCCATCTGACTCTATGACGACATGAACACAAATTTCATCTCCAAAGCTGCTCTGAGAGTTACTTCATGAGCATTTTAACGTTTAATTAGAGAAAACTATTGTCAGTCATAACATATGCACAGACACAGAAACTTCAGGATCACGGCAACCTGTAAAAGTTTGGTTTAACTTGTAACAGAAATATAGCCATATATTATTATGTACTACATATATATTACTATTGTACAGTATAATGTATGTCTTACTGTAATACTACTATTAATATTAATAAAATAATTATTGTAATAATCATATACAGGTGCTGGTCATATAATTAGAATATCATCAAAAAGTTGATTTATTTTACTAATTCCATTCAAAAAGTGAAACTTGTATATTATATTCATTCATTACAGACAGACTGATATATTTCAAATGTTTATTTATTTTAATTTTGATGATTATAACTGACAACTAAGGTAAATCCCAAATTCAGTATCTCAGAAAATTAGAATATTACTTAAGACCAATACAAAGAAAGGATTTTTAGAAATCTTGGCCAACTGAAAAGTATGAACATGCAAAGTATGAGCATATACAGCACTCAATACTTAGTTGGGGCTCCTTTTGCCTGAATTACTGCAGCAATGCGGCGTGGCATGGAGTCGATCAGTCTGTGGCACTGCTCAGGTGTTATGAGAGCCCAGGTTGCTCTCACAGTGGCCTTCAGCTCTTCTGCATTGTTGGGTCTGGCATATCGCATCTTCCTCTTCACAATACCCCATAGATTTTCTATGGGGTTAAGGTCAGGCGAGTTTGCTGGCCAATTAAGAACAGGGATACCATGGTCCTTAAACCAGGTACTGGTAGCTTTGGCACTGTGTGCAGGTGCCAAGTCCTGTTGGAAAATGAAATCTGCATCTCCATAAAGTTGGTCAGCAGCAGGAAGCATGAAGTGCTCTAAAACTTCCTGGTATACGGCGGCGTTGACCTTGGACCTCAGAAAACACAGTGGACCAACACCAGCAGATGACATGGCACCCCAAACCATCACTGACTGTGGAAACTTTACACTGGACCTCAAGCAACGTGGATTGTGTGCCTCTCCTCTCTTCCTCCAGACTCTGGGACCTTGATTTCCAAAGGAAATGCAAAATTTACTTTCATCAGAGAACATAACTTTGGACCACTCAGCAGCAGTCTAGTCCTTTTTTTCTTTAGACCAGGCGAGACACTTCTGACGCTCTCTGTTGTTCAAGAGTGGCTTGACACAAGGAATGCGACCGCTGAAACCCATGTCTTGCATACGTCTGTGAGTAGTGGTTCTTGAAGCACTGACTCCAGCTGCAGTCCACTCTTTGTGAATCTCCCCCACATTTTTGAATGGGTTTTGTTTCACAATCCTCTCCAGGGTGTGGTTATACCTATTGCTTGTACACTTTTTTCTACCACATCTTTTCCTTCCCTTCGCCTCTCTATTAATGTGCTTGGACACAGAGCTCTGTGAACAGCCAGCCTCTTTTGCAATGACCTTTTGTGTCTTGCCCTCCTTGTGCAAGGTGTCAATGGTCGTCTTTTGGACAACTGTCAAGTCAGTAGTCTTCCCCATGATTGTGTAGCCTACAGAACTAGACTGAGAGACCATTTAAAGGCCTTTGCAGGTGTTTTGAGTTAATTAGCTGATTAGAGTGTGGCACCAGGTGTCTTCAATATTGAACCTTTTCACAATATTCTAATTTTCTGAGATACTGAATTTGGGATTTTCCTTAGTTGTCAGTTATAATCATCAAAATTAAAAGAAATAAACATTTGAAATATATCAGTCTGTGTGTAATGAATGAATATAATATACAAATTTCACTTTTTGAATGGAATTAGTGAAATAAATCAACTTTTTGATGATATTCTAATTATATGACCAGCACCTGTAATCCATGTTCTAATTTTAACAGTAAAAAAAAAAATTAAGTGAGCAGCACTTTCTTTGCTAAAAAATGAAAGGATTTATTTAAATTTCATTTGATTAAAAATAAATAAACATTTTATGCCTTCATTTGATTACCAGAAAAAATTAAAAAACACAGGGCCCTATTATTTTAAAAAAATTAATAAATTAAGTTGGGCCCTACATATTGAATTGTATAGCATCATATTTTTTTTTCATTGCATCGTATTGCATTGAAGTGCATTGTGTTAAATCGAATATAAATCGTATTGCACCACGCCGTAATAGGGGTGTATCATATCGCATTGCATCGATAGTGGTGTTACAGTACGTTGGTGTATCAAACACACAACGAGGAAGATAATAGTTAAACAAGTCTTCACTTGATAATCCAAAGGGAGAATACACCAACTTAGAACAAACAATACCCGACAGAGACACGACAACAGAACTGAACTAATATACACTGACGAATTAACTAAAATGACAAACAGCTTTGATAAATGTAATTAGTGTCCATGGTGACTGATTGTGGCGGAAAACTAGAACAAAGGAACACGTGACAGATGAAAACAAACAAACTCAAAGTTCATGTGGAGTGTATGATCATATGAAATTTAGGGGTGATATTTGATGCACATTTAACATTTGTTCCCCATGTTCAGAACACTGTAAAGACATCATTCTTTCATCTAAAAAACATTGCCAAATTGCGTCCTATGCTGTCACTCCCGGTGGCTGAAAAGTTGATCAGTATCTTTGTGTTTTCTCGCATTGATTATTGTATTGCTTTGCTGGTCGGGGTCTCAAATCCTACCCTAAATAAATTACAGCTGGTTCAAAATTCAGCCACCCGAATCCTGTCTGGAACCTGGACAAGGGATCACATCACTCCAGTCTTGGAGTCTTTACATTGGCTCCCTGTCAGATTTCGGGTGGCTTTTAAAGTTCTCATGCTTACCTACAAAGCTTTGAATGGTTTGGCTCCACGCTATCTTACTGTGCTTTTAGCCCCCTACACACCTGTGCGTGCTCTCCGCTCTTCGGAAACTGGCCTTTTAATCGTCCCACATACCCGTTTAAAATCTCTTTTCTTCAGTCGCTCCAAGACTTTGGAATTCCTTGCCTGCTCGGATTAGACAAGCAGAATCCTTTAGTGTTTTTAAAAACTCCCTTAAAGCTTATTTCTTTAGGGTAGCTTTTACTTGATTATATTGAAATTGAATTTTTTTAATTTACTTGTTTTGATAGTATGTTTTTATTTGGTGTTTATTTTAAAGTATTGTTTGTATAATTGTATGCTTCCTTTTCTTCTTTTGTGAAGCGCTTTGAGATGCTACTTTTAAAGGCGCTATAGAAAATTAAGTTTATTGTTATTATTATTATTATTATTTAATATCGTTGGCTATGCATTGAGATGAGTATCGCATCGGCCTTAGTTATGGAGATGCACATCCCTAGAACAGACTAAAAACAGCGTAACAAATAACAGTAGATTATTCTGAGTTACAGTTATACTGGACTAAAGCTACTTTTCACTAAATCTTCATTTATTGAGCAAAATGTGTATTTGGAGGTTGTAAACTACACTTTAAATGACTTAAAATAAATTGATTCTTGTATAAGATTTTCTTATGTTGAAAATGTGAAATCTGTCCATTTAAATATTAACTTTTCTATTGTTTCTATATTGATCCTATATATTAATCTCCAGTGATAAATTCACTTATTTGTGGAGTGAGGACGGATCCAGACTTGGATTGTAACTAGTGTCCTCTAATGCCTCCTGTCTTGGTTTGTTCATATCATGAAGTTTCCATGATTTTGCTGGTGTATTAGTGACTGTATGACATTTCTTAATGATTAATTTAACTCACACTTAAACTGAACATGGATTTGAGTCATTTTCTCTTTCTGTCTTCAGTCTGTATGAATGCAGTATTACAGAGAAACAGTGTCTCATCCTGACTTCAGCTCTGAAATCAAACCCATCACACCTGAGAGAGCTGGACCTGAGCGGCAATATAATAAGAAACACAGGAGTGAAGCACCTATGTGATGTACTGAAGGATTCACACTGTAAACTGGAGAGATTGAGGTCAGTAACATTTACAAGTATCAAAATGCTTCAAATCACTTCAACAGTTTAAACTAAAACACTTTATACTCAAAATCTCATGAAGAGCCTGAGTTCACATTATATTTGTGTAAAATTATTCAACTTAATATTTTGTGATCTGGTGAAATGAAGATGATGATCTCACTTCCTCTGTCTGTTTTATTTACTTATGAAAATTATGTGACTTTACGGAATAAGTTAGTTTTTTTCTCTTATTTTCTACTTACTCTCTCTTTTTGCTAATGTAGGTTAAACTCCTGTTCTATGACAGAAGAAGGTTGTTCTGCTCTGACTTCAGCTCTGAAATCAAACCCATCACACCTGAGAGAGCTGAACCTGAGTATCAATGAACTAGGAGATTCTGGAGTGAAAAACCTCAGTGATCTATTGATGAACCCACAATTCAAGCTGGAGAAACTACAGTTAGTATCATTATACTGTACAGCAGTTACAGTGTGATTAAAGTTCGCTGTTTAGTTTAAGACAACTGGACTCAAGTCACATAATTTATAGCGCTACACTTTCTGCTGTTTCTCCATCTGAAGAAAGATTCAGAAATACTATTGTATTGCTGGTGTATTAGTGACTGTATGGCATTTATTAATGATTCATTTAACTCACACATGAACTGAACATGGATTTGAGTCATTTTCTCTTTCTGTCTTCAGTCTGTTTGGATGCAATATTACAGAGAAACAGTGTCTCATCCTGACTTCAGCTCTGAAATCAAACCCATCACACCTGAGAGAGCTGGACCTGAGCTGGAATAAACTGGAAAACACAGGAGTGAAGCACTTATGTGACGTACAGAAGGATTCACACTGTAAACTGGAGAGATTGAGGTCAGTAACATTCACATACAAGAATCAAAATGCTGAAAATCACTTCAACAGTTTAAACTAAAACACTTTATACTCAATATCTCATGAAGAGCCTGAGTTCACATTATATTTGTGTAAAATTCTTCAACTTAATATTTTGTGATCTGGTGAAATGAAGATGATGATCTCAATTCCTCTGTCTGTTTTATTTACTTATGAAAATTATGTGACTTTACAGAATAAGTTAGTTTTTTTCCTCTTATTTTCTACTTTCTCTCTCTTTTTGCTAATGTAGGTTAAGCCTCTGTTATATGACAGATGAAGGTTGTTCTGCTCTGACTTCAGCTCTGAAATCAAACCCATCACACCTGAGAGAGCTGAACCTGAGCAGGAATAAACTAGGAGACTCTGGAGTGAAAAACCTCAGTGATCTACTGAAGAACCCACAAACCAAGCTGGAGAAACTAGAGTTAGTATCATAATACTGTACAGCAGTTACAGTGTGATTAAAGTTCACTGTTTAGTTTAAGACACCTGGACTCAAGTCACATAATTTATAGCGCTGCACTTTCTGTGTTTCTCCATCTAAAGAAAGATTCAGAAATACTATTGTATTGTTGGTTTATTAGTGACTGTATGGCATTTATTAATGATTCATTTAACTCACACATGAACTGAACATGGATTCGAATCATTTTCTCTTTCTATCTTCAGTCTGAATCAATGCAGTATTACAGAGAAACAGTGTGTCATCCTGACTTCAGCTCTGAAATCAAACCCGTCACACCTGAAAGTGCTGGACCTGAGCTGGAATAAACTGGAAAACACAGGAGTGAAGCACTTATGTGACGTACTGAAGGATTCACACTGTAAACTGGAGAGATTGAGGTCAGTAACATTCACATACAAGAATCAAATTGCTGAAAATCACTTCTACAGTTTAAACTAAAACACTTTATACTCAATATCTCATGAAGAGTCTGAGTTCACATTATATTTGAGTAAAATTCTTCACCTTCATGATTTGTTTGTAGGATAATCTCTTCCTCTGTTTTTGTCATTCTAGTCTACTGAGCTGTGGCATTACAGAAGTTTCTTCTTTAACTCAGTCTTTGACTAACTCAAAAGCACTGCAGTTTTTAAAAGATCTTGATCTGAGTGACAATATGATAGGAGACTCAAAGCAGTGGCTCTGTGACGTGCTACGACACTCAAACTGTGTCCTGAGGTGAGGAAACATCACTGTGAGATCTTCATTCACCTCTGATATGTGAACAAACCTTTCAGATATTCATGAAAGAAAATTATCATTAAGCTTTAATGCAATAAAGGGTTTGTGTTGACCTGCTTTATTAACTGTGTCAGTAGAAGTGAATCATTTCAGTTTGAAAAGTCATTCATGTTTTAAATGTATTTAAAACTCAAATATTGTTTGAGAAATATCTCTGCAAGATCATGTAAAGTCCGTAATTAATATGATTACAGGGATTTAATCTAACTTCTTTTTACTCCAAAAACATTAATTATAAGTAATTTGCAATTTGTTACACTGAACACTGATTATTCCCTTTCGAAATGGAACTTCAACTCTGCGTTGAACACGCTATGGGGAACGTCACACGTGACCCGATGTCTGAAAGCCAACTATCCAACAACTCCAATCCCTATTGGCCGGCGACAGCCTATGACGTAATATGGCGCAACCCGGAAGTATAAAGGAGCGCCTGGAGAAACAATCAGTATCTCTTCGTCTTTCGGGTCTGTTCTGTCTGATCGCGACTATGTCGACTCCGGTAAAGGATTCTTTATTATGCCTTACAAACGTTCAAGAGAGTGTGTTCATCCGTGTCCCAGGGTTTGACACTTGATATACACATTTCTGGGCGTTTTCTGTCTGGAGAGGAGCGCGCATAGACAGTGCTTGAGGGCGCTGTCTGTGTGTTTTTCTATTGTTTACTGTGAGCGTCTCCCTACTCCTCCCGAGGGAAGAGGTGTCCGCATCTGGGCCTGGTGATTCTGGCCCCGTTTGTGCTGAGGCAAAATGGCGGCTGCAATCATAGGGCTCGCAGGTGAGCTCGTTGGGAAGTTTGAGAGAGTTGTATTCTCTCTCAACTCCCCAGGGGCTGACGAGGATGAGTTGTTGGATGACGATGATGCAGGGGCGCAGATAGGAATTTGTAACTGGGGGGGACCAAGCTGTCAGCAAATGATTTAAACTCAATTAGATATTTGGCGTAATTTGGGCTTTAACTTGTGCTCAAGTAGTTACTTTGCAAAATTTGGGCTAATGCTTTGCACTTAAAAGCCATTGGGGGATTCTTATTTGGAATCACGGATAAACAACAATGAACAAAGGTAAACAACAGGAAAACAACATTTTAAATCTTATCATTTCAGTTATACATTTACATTTATGCATTTGGCAGACACTTTTATCCAAAGCGACTTACATTGCATTCAAGATATACATTTTACATTTTGTCAATTCTTGCTTTCCCTGGGAATCGAAACTATGACCTTGGCGTTGCAAGCGCCATGCTCTACTGTTTGAGCTATAGGAAAGCTAAACACTCTTTGTCCCTGGGTGGGCACGATCCACCAACCTTTCGATTAACAGCCGAAGTTATAATTTCATAATTTTTCTATACCTCTATAGAATTTCACAACAATGTGAAATACAACATATTCCTGAGAATGAATGGCTAAAACTACTATTTCAAATGTCTAAGAATAACTAAACATTTGAAATTTAAGTGTTAATTACAAGTTTGTTGCAATTTACAGAAATATCTTTCAAACGATTTTTTTTTTCATCCTAGCCCATAATTTAAGAATCTATATCCTCCGTTGCTCCATACAAAAAAGAAAAAAAAAACATGATTTCCTGCTATAAGAGGATGTCAAAAGTTTATGTAGGCCTTTATTTGTTGTTTGCATAAACCTTGCACCACACACATTTACTTATTATAATTATTTTTATAGTGGCTTGCATGACAGTGAACTCAATTTATACAGTACAATGGGTTAAATGATCAGATAAAACATTATTTCCATTATGTTTGGCTAATTGACTACCATTCATATAACCAGTTTTACCACAAATACCATGGTTAAACTCGGTTAGAGTAGCAAAACCATGGTTAATTTGTGGTTACCATGGTTTAACTAAATTTTTTTGGTTTTATTTGTAGTAAAACCATGGTTCATTTTCGTAAGGGCATTATTGTCAAACTAGCTATTCTCCTTCAAAAAAATCTAACCTGCCACATATGGGAAAGTCAACAGGCACAGGATACTTACATTGTTTGTTTTTTTAAAAAACGAGGTGATTGTTTTTTGTCTCTTCATTCCGAAACCACCGACTCAGTCGGTGTCAGCTCAGTCATAGTATATGATCACTATGGTTACCGCTCTAAGTCCTACAGGCACGATTGAGGCAGCTACCAGCTCCTCATAGGACCCCGCGTTGCCAAGTCCGCTGTTTTCCATATGGGTTTTCCCGCAGAATTGGGCTACTTCATCACTATTTCCGCGGGCTGTTTTTCATTTCGCGGGTTGAAGCAACACCAAATGTGATTTTTACCGGCGAAGCAGTCCCCCTGAAAAGCGATTGGGCTTGTTTTGAGTAGCAATTGGGTGGGTTTTGTTGTAACCTGGCAACCCTCCCGGCGTCACTCAGGAGTCGTAGCAAGCCAAGCACGCGCGCGCGCGCACACACACACACACACACACACAGAGCGTAAACGTCAGGTATCGTGTGTTTATTGACAGCAGAACAGCGTGTAGTGAGAACGTGACTACAAAGTAATAGTGACCGGTGTAGATTATTATTGTGTGTCACCTTGCTCTGCCCCGTTCGTAGGGGGGGACGGATCGGGTCACTATGAATCTGGGGGGGACATGTCCCCCCCGTCCCCAGTGCCATCTGCGCGCCTGCGATGATATCCGTGTTTGACGTCATCACATCCGGCAGCATGCGCTCCTCTGGCTGTTATGTATGCTGTATGTTTAGGACACGCTTTTTGGCGGGCTGCGGCTGCCGTGAGAGCGCGTTAGGAAAGGGGCCACGCGCAGACGGCTCAACGAGCGGTTCCTTTCTGTCTATGAACGTTGCAGTTCCCATAAACTTTCCATTCCTTTCTGATCTCAGCGTTTGAGATCAGGAGGGCATTGAAAAACCCCTAGCCGTTCAGATTTATATCTGAGCCCAGACAGACGGGAGGAGGAAGAAGCGAGAGTGAGATGGGTGATCGATTGTAAACACCGTTGCATTTGTAATCGATTCCCCAGCTACATAAGGGCGATTTATATCTACCCTCTCCTCTTCTTCTTTCACCTCCTGTGTGTATATATATATATATATATATGTGTGTGTATATATATATTTATATGCGTGTGTGTATATATAGCATATATCATGCTCAGATGCTTCTTATGGTCAGACTGATGGCTGGGCCCATAGTGATTATTTCTGTCGTCCCGCTTTTTCGGTTTGATAATGAGAGGATCTTTTAGGCTTAAAAGAACCTTAGATTCCATCCTTTCATGTAAAAAGGAGTTATTAGGAGTCTTCGGTCTTTGAGCTGCAGGAGGGTCTATATTTTATGTGTTTTAAAATAAGACCTTATTTTCCTGTATAGTTTTCTGAGCATGTAGTCAGAAAAAGTAGTGGGTTTTTTGGGCAAACTGAAGTTGATAGGCTGGCTAGAATATATATTGTGAAGGCCACAAAATGGCCGCCTCTTAGCCACCTGTTGTTTAGGGTAGCTTCTCATCTGCTGTTTTCTAGAATAGTTTGAGTTAGCACTCGTCACTTCAGTTAATATGTATGTTTAGGTCGGCCTTAATCGGCCGCCTGACATTGTTTGCTTGTGAGCTTCGCTTTCTTTCTCTTATCCATGAGATTTGGAGGCGAAGCCCAGGCTTCACTAGGCTTGTGGCCCTGTAAGAAGGCCCGTAGCTTAGCGGCCAGGCTAGAGCTAGGTTAGGTGTGTTATTTACATATAACCCTATGTATACTATCCCTTGTCAGGTTGTATAGTTCCTAGTTCTGGCCTCCTCCCGAGGGAGTTGTTAGGCTGTGTACCCATTATCCCCTTGCTATGTAGGTGCAATTGTTGAGTTTAACAGCTAGGTTGTAGACTGTTTTTAGACTTCCTGATGTTATCATCTCAGGTGGTAGGCCCTTATCTTTGCGTAGATAAGTTATGCAGTGTAAGTGCTAGGCCCCACTTTCTAGAACTTTTATGCTATGGAAAATGTGTTTTTCCCTCTGAGCCACTTGTTTTCTTTAATCAAGTTTGAGTTGACGTTGCTAGTGTTTAGCATCTGTCCTCTATGGCTCAGTACAGATTTGAGAATCTGTATGGAGAAAATTATTAAAACCTCCTGAGGTTCAGCCCTTGGCTGGTTTGTGCTCCCCTGTATCAGGGTTTCTAGCGCACAGCCTCCTAAACGTGGCCACTGGACATACGCCTTATGTCTTAGAGGTTGCTGGGCCCATGGGCTGCTTTTTTGAACATACTGGTGTATGTTTGTGTATATTTCTCTCTGAGAATTATCTGTATACACTTCTGGTTGGCCAGAAGCCCAGGTGATAAATCTAACCTCCTATGGTTCAGTTATTTATCATTCTTGGTGCCTAAACACTGCCACAAGCTGATGCCACGTGTCTGTTAAGGTTATAGGCCCATCCAGGCCTTCTTTAATACGTGTTGGCGTACGCTGTACTCCTCTTGCTTTAAAGAGTAAAAGGTGCTTTTACTGAGTACTGTACACTGCTCGTTGGATTGTGTTAGGTGGATTGTCATGCGGGCACTTTTGCAGCCTCTAATGCTGCCATTGAAGTTGTCTGTCTGCCCCAGCAAGACAGGTGTTCAGGGTGGCCCTTCCAGGCCACTTTCTGAATATACTTCTGTTTCACATATAGCTACTATCATGCTGAAGGCCCCTCTTCAGTGAGTATGTGCCCATTGCATGGTCTACCTGTTAGGTAAGCTTTGTACTTCTCTTTTAGGGTTATGTTTGTAATAGTGCTTAGCTCCCTAAGCTAATCATGGTGGTAGGCCTCCGCCTAAGATTCAGCCCTAGGCTGGTTTGTGCTCCCCTGTATAAACAGGAGTTTAGCGCACAGCCTCCTCAGTGTGTTAATTAAGCGCTGAGTAGATCCTAGGATGAGTGTATTATACTCCCCTCAATACGAGGGTTCATAGCACTCAGCTGAGTTCTGCTCTCCAGGATGCCCGTCTCTACACGTGGGTCTGAGTTGTCTCTTACCTGCTCCCTTCTATGAAGAATGCATTATGGAGATTCTGTATTCAGACAGGGTGGCCAAGACTAAGTTTGTCTTATTACAGACCAGGTCGGCCTCCCTGGTGGCATTGGGGGTGACTTCGTTCCCCTCTAGTGACTGGCCGGGGCTCCTTTCGGTTCTCTGGCCACATTCCCTTAAAGGGACCACTTTCTCTTCTGAAAAGATGGTTCCAGATGCCTTAGCGGCCTTGGTAGGCCTTCTGCGGAAGGCCTTCTTGAGGCTCAGCTTGGACTGTTGGCCATAGGGAATGCTGTCACTGACAGCCTGGTGTGACCCAAGGGTGAGTTGCTAAGCGTTTTCTTCGAAACTGCTTGACATTTGTCAGCCATATTATTTGGCATGCACTCTCCTCAAGCATGGCAGCATCGGTATATCGTTCCCCATAGCGTATTCAACGCAGTGTTGAAGTTCCCTTTCGAAAGGGAACGTCTCAGGTTACGTATGTAACCATAGTTCCCTGAGAACCAGGGAATGAGACTCTGCGTTTCCTTGCCATGCTTCGGGTTGCCTGCCTGCAGAACAGTCCCTCAAGACGATAGATACTGACTGTTTCTCCAGGCGCTCCTTTATACTTCCGGGTCACGCCATATTACGTCATAGGCTGTTGCCGGTCAATAGGGATTGGAGTTGTTGGATAGATGGCTTTCAGACATCGGGTCACATGTGACGTTCCCCATAGAGTGTTCAACGCAGAGTCTCGTTTCTTGGTTCTCAGGGAACTATGGTTACATACGTAACCTGAGACGTTTTCTTTTCTGTTCCTTCTCACAGAGTTTAATCACCATACATCCCTGATGGATCGTTTACATCAGTTTAAATCTGTGAAATGATCATGAGAGGATCAGTGACCATCAGATGATCCACAGAAGAGTCTCTACTGCGTCTATGAGGAGAAATAAATGTGTGATTAATGTGTAAATGTGTTTCATACAGGTGGAAGAGACTCAGATTTACAGTTAAATAAAGCAGCATGTGTGTTAGCATGAGTATCAGAAACATGTGATATTGAATGATTAATGTTGCTTTAATATTCAGCCAGATGATGGTTTTGTGTTATTTAAAGGAGGAACAGGAGGAAGAAGCTCAGATGAGTCTGTCAGCAGAAATCTTCAGTATCAGGCCTACAAATATAATAATGTTTGGATTAAACTCATCCATAATGATTAAAATGTTTCTAATCATAAATGTGATCATCAAGTATAGCTTTTTCTTGCAACTGTATGTTGAGAATAAACTTGTTTTTTGAGCAAAAAAAATCAAAAACTGTCGAGAATAAACAAATTCGATCAGTGTCCATTATATACTGATAGAGGACATGACAGATCACTTAGTCAAGATATTTTAGACTTTCCTTCAATAAAGAAATACTATCAGCTTTAGTTCATCATAACTGAATAATAATTAGTTTATGAACTTTAAAGAGAATTTAAGCTGCTGGATCTTTTTAGAAGAAAAAAACTGTTCAATTTGTGCAATCAATGTTCTCGCTTAATAACAACCAGTGAACAAGATAAAATAGGACTTTCTAAAATGATTAACATGAAAAAGCTCTTAATGTGGTTTAATGTACTAAAAGACCAAACTCAGTAAACACCATACTAATAAAGTATAATATCTATGAGTAGATGAGCCAAGAATATGAACAACATGTTTAATTACACGTTAAGTGTTTCCCTCCCATAGAAAACCGTTATAAAGAAAATGTCTTCCCACTTCTCCAGGTGGAGCGATTCTTTTAAAAAAACAATTTCTTCAATGATTTCCCCACCTGATAATTTATCATATGAAATGGAGATCTGATGGATACCTTAAATATTCCCATTTATCTCAATAAGTTATTAAATAACTTAAATTATTAATTGTAGATATAATTTCTTGACAAAAGGGTAGTGAGTAGATTTTTATTCATTTCAACAACTGCAAGATCATATCAGAAGACAAAATTAAACACGCATATAATAATTATGGTGAGTGGATGAGTGGAGTTTTCCTGTTTGACAGATTAAAACATGAGAATATCTTGAACTCTGTTAACCACACATTATTTTAGGGATTTAACCAGAAACCCACTGACTTTGGGCCGATGGAAGCAGAAGTGCTCAAATGTGAACTCAGTTGTGGGTTTGAGGACTCATTCCTGTATGGCAGCGTATCTCCATCAGTCCATGGAGTTGTCTGCCCACGCTGAAGCTCTGCGGTCTGGCTGTCACGTACTCCAGAGGGTCTGGAGCTCCAGGCGTCAGAGCTCTGTTGATCAACACAACACAGGAGGTAGAGAGCAGATTCCCTCTCTGTAAGGCCAGCAGGTCTTGAAGGTAAAGCTCAGGGTCATGATCCATTAGAACCAGATCCAGACCATCATTCCCAGTGTGAGAGAATGAAGAAGAGATGGCCTCAGCCGAGGAGCATGTCAGCACCTGAAACTGAGCAAGAACATGCTGAGCTCGTTTTACCATGATGAGTGTTTTAGCAGCAGCAATAATGAGTTATTTCAGTGATTAACTGAATTAAGCAAATGCAGTACAGACAAAACCTTGTTTCTTCAGGCACTGGTTAATTTTTAAAACCTCCAAAATGTACATCTGTTTGTTTTATTACACTTTATCTATTTGCTTCTGTAGATTTCAGTTACAATAAGGTCATTCCATGTAAAATCCACCAAAATTCAGAAACTTCCCTGACTAAATTTTTTGATGTTGTTAAATTTTTTTCTTAATAAAGACGAACCACTCATGACTGCATGTCCACACACAGCTCTAATGCCATCATCAGGTTCACTGAAGACACGACTGTAGTAGGACTGATCACTGATCATAATGAGACGTCTACAGGGAGGAGGTGAACACACTGACACACTGGTGCAGGAGAACAACCTCTCCCTCAATGTCAAAAACACCACAGAGATAGTGATGGACTTCAGGAGACGGACAGAGAGAAACTCTCATCACCATCAATTCACTTGGGCTTCATCTGCGATCTGCATTCACCTGTTCCTGGCGGCCCGTCGAAGTCCCTGCGTCACCATCCACCTGCTGCTGCTACGCATTCCCTGCTTTATTCTGTGTGTGAAGCTAAATAAAGAGAATTGTTTACTTGCATTTGCATCTGCTTGTTTTTCCGTGACACCATCAGCATCTGGTCCTGCACCAGTCGGATAAGAGACAGTATCTTCCCACAGGCCGTTAGACTTCTGAACACTAACTAATGACTCCTCTATACAGCATTATAATCACACTTCTCTGAACTAGACACATCACACACTTCTATATACTTCTACACACCTTCACTGTAACACACACACACGATCTGCCATTATGCATGGGCGTTTCCTCCGAGTAGGCAAGGGAGGCAGTGCCTCCTCAAAAAAAATAGGATGAGAAAATAAACCATATTACATATAAAACAACACAAATATTACAAATTATGACAATTAAAAGAGCGCAAGTCACGCGTATTTCTAAAGGAACACTGCCCAACAGCGACACCCGCAGGTAAAGTTACATAGAGGAGTCATGCCTCCCTTTGCTCTCATAGGAAACCATAGAAAATCATCAGACCCCCGGCGTGCGGTGGGTTTTGTGGGGGGTAATTGAGAATGAATGGGGGAAGGTCACGTGAGAGGAGGCAATGTCTCCATCGCGCTGTGATTGGATGTAATTGGTTATGATTGGATATGATTGGTTTGTGCAATAAATCACGCCTCTTGTTGACGTGCGCGTTCTGCGCATCAGTTTGACTGAAATGGCGTCAAATGGAAAGATTAATTGAAAAGTAAGTAATAATAATAATTTGTTACATTTATATAGCGCTTTTCTGGGTACTCAAAGCGCTTTACATATAGTAGGGGGAATCTCCTCAAGCACCACCAATTTGATCACAGTTAAATATCACCGCTTTATGTCACGTCAAAATCAAACTTGAAATGAACAGAAGGGTTTTTAGTGCAATCAGCTTGATGAAATTAAAAATACATCTTCGTGTCTGTGACAGACGGTGTTTCCGGAGCATGACTGATGATCCAAAATAGCCTAAGTTGACTATTAAAAGAAAAACATCAATACACAAATAAAATATATTGTTTAAATTATCATTGCCTTTAGTTATTATTTTGGAATGAATGTAGAAATGCTTAAAACACTTACTTGATGAGATTGACTTGGTTTTGATAAATAGAACATATATTACAATACATTGTTAATGTAAAATTACAAAATAGAATTGTCTTTGGTTTATTTTTTTCTCTTTTGATGTAATGTAAAATAATGTTCATTAAACAAGGGAGATGTGGCAACGTTAAGAGTAATGCATGAATTTACACTGATTCATAAATAAAAAAATTTAAAATGTGCCTCATTTCAGAACATCACTGCACGCCACTGGCATATACTCTACTTTATACTGTATTGTGTATATTTATATAATGTGTGAATATGTATACTGTATATCTCTACACTGTTGAATAAAATCAACAGGCTTCACGTTTGCAATAGTGCTGATGTCTGGAAAAACAGCTTATCCTGAATTATAAACATATAAATATAGGCTATTATAAATATTAAAACAAGAACCCATACAGGGACATTTTTGCCCCCATATATCTTGAATTTTGATGTCGCTCAATCTCTGTCCAGCTGGTGGCGGTAATGCACCAAAAGCTGGTTTCCCTTTCATGGGAACTGTCGACGCTGCGTGGCAACGCATTGGGAACCTTCTGCGTGATGTCGTCACTGAAGCACTCATGTATCTAACAATTTGCGTAGCGAGACGTCAGAGACGGGTGACGTCACGGACCAGGAAACTATAAAGCATACCCGGATGCCGAGAACGCTAGCTTCTGTTGTCTTCAGCAAGCACTCTATGTTATCGTGTGTCTTATTTGGTGTTGTTTGTCTTATTTCATATAAACAAGTCACGATCTCTTTGTCTGAGGACAAGAGTATCTCACACCAATCCATATATTTATATATAAAAAAGACACGTATTATGGCGAGAAACAGCAGTTGAATGGGAGTTGAGCATGCTCAGGTAGCTCTCGAGGGAGCTGTCTGTGTGTACTGTAAAAAAGAAACTCGCTCTCAGAATACTGTGTTCCAGTGTACCCCGCGGATCACGTCCCGCTTGTGCTGAGGCAGAGCGACGGCTCCATTCGTGGGGTTCACAAATGGATCTGACAGAGGGGTTAGAGACGGGCGCTGCCCTTTCTCTGCCCTTACCTGCCAGGTTCAGTGCCGTCTCCCAGGTGGAAGCACGCTCTGTGGTTTCTTTCCCCGGGTTGAGGCACCGGTATTTCACATGCCCAGCTCTGAGGAGGTGGATATTGTGATATCGATCTGAGGACTCGCCACCTCACACACATCGTGTTCCAAAAGCACACGTTTATTATTCCAACATCTTTCTGAATTAGGGAGTGGAGCATGCACGTCAGTTCAAAAACAAAGCAGCTGACGGTTCATTCATAAAAATGTCCCGGAGTGTAAAGAAAGAAATGCACTAGCGGGAGTTTTTATCTCCACTCCTGTTGGCTTTATTCTCGAGGGAATAAAAGTCTAACGCAAGGCTTAGATCTCGCGTTTGCTGAGGCAGCGCGTGGGTTAAGCCTGCAATAAAGAATATATAGCTCGAATCTCGCATTTGCCGAGGCAGCGCGTAGATTAAGTGTGCAAAAAAAAAAAAAAAATACGGCTCGCTCGGATCTTGCGTTTGCCGAGGCTGCGCATAGATTGCGTGCACATAGTATATATTTGTATATAATGTGTTTATATATATCTGGGAGGGAACTGAGCAGACGGGAGTTTCCCTTTCTCTCTTTCCCTATACTTGCAAACTATTACGAGCTATAATTCTTTTTGTATTCTAATATATTCAGCCTGTCATTTTTGACTGTTTTGGGCTGCATTTAATTTGAGGATTAAATGAAATATTGAATACATTACATTCTGAGGAATTTAAAGGAAAAGGGTGTCGCCACCCTTGCTCCCCTGCAGAAAGCTTGGGGACCGGGACAGGCGACACAGCTGAAGTCTTTGTGAAGTAAGACAGATCTACGGACTGTTATTATCACCAAGAAGGCTTCAAAGAGGGCAGCCCCCTCCGGAGGGGGTCCTGTGTTAGAATATCTGACACCCGTCCCTCTTTGGCGCCCTCAGGGGGGCCGTTATGCTAACCCTGCCACCCAGTGTGCGTCAGGGCGCAGCGGTCTCCACCGACCCTCCGAGGAGGGCCGGTCATGACTTGATTCGTCTGTTTTCTGCCGGTGTGCCGCTTCAGAACGTCGAATCAAGTGCTCAAAAAACACCAGAGGCCAGTCTCGAGAGACTGGTTCCCTTAGTAGATTTTATGGCAGAATGGAAACTTCTATCGTATATATCAAAATGGGTGCTGCTCGTCATAGAAAAGGGTTACAGAACGGGTCTCGCCCGCCCAGATTCAACGGGGTCTTTCCCATAGTGGTGACCCCTGAGCAGTCTCTGGTTATGGAACAAGAGGTTATGACACTCTTGCGAAAAGGAGCTATAGAAGGGTTCCTCCTCCCAGCAAGCTGTCAGGCTTCTACAGCCGCTACTTCATTGTTCCAAAGAAGGATGTGTCCTATCATAGATTTACATGTGCTAAATCGCTCAATACAAAAGCTCAAATTCAAGATGCTTACACTTAAACAGATTATCCCACAGATCAGGTCTGAGGACTGGTTTGTGGTGATAGACCTGAGAGATGCGTACTTTCAGGTGTCCATCCATCCTTCTCACAGGAAGTTCCTCAGGTTTGCTTTCGGGGGCGAAGCTTACCAGTACAGGGTTCTTCCGTTTGCCCTATCATTATCACCCCGCACATTCACGAAGTGTGTGGATGCAGCTCTGGCTCCGTTGAGATTCCAGGGCATCCGCATACTGAATTACATCGACGATTGGTTGATTTTAGCTCGATCAGAGCAGGTAGCAGTTCAACATCGAGATGTTGTTCTGTCTCACATGAAAAGGCTTGGGTTGAGGCTCAATGCCAAAAAGAGTGTGCTGGTTCCGGCTCAGACCACCAATTATTTAGGTGTAGTCTGGGACTCCACCACGATGCAGGCACATCTTTCTCCTGCTTGTGTGAGTTCCATTCTCGCGGCCGTGAAAGGGGTGAAGTTAGGCAGGTCACTCACTGTAAAGCAGTTCCAGAAACTGCTGGGTCTGATGGCAGCTGCGTCCAACGTGATACCTTTTGGCCTTCTGCACATGAGACCCTTACAGTGGTGGCTCAGGACCAGGGGGTTTTTTCCGAGGGGAAATCCCTTTTCACATGATCAAAGTCACGCGGCGATGCCTTCGTGCTCTGGTCATGTGGAAAGATCCCTGGTTCCTGTCCCAGGGACCCGTGTTGGGGACTTCTGGTCATCGCGTAATGCTTACGACAGATGCTTCCCTCACGGGCTGGGGGCAATCATGAGTGGTCGCCCAGCTCAGGGTTTATGGGAGGACCATCAGCGCTCCTGGCACATAAATCGGCTGGAGATGATGGTGGTGTTCTCAGCGTTAAGACACTTTCTCCCAGACCTGAGGGGCCACCATGTGTTGGTCCGCAACAAAACGGACAACACAGCGGTGGTCGCATATATAAACCATCAGGGGGGTCTGCGGTCTCGCCGACTGTATTACTTGGCCCGTCAGATCCTCCTATGGTCCCAGGGGAAGTTGCTCTCACTGAGGGCAACTTATATCCCAGGGCATCAAAATGTGGGAGCAGACGCCCTGTCGAGGCAGGGGCCGAGGCCTGGGGAGTGGAGACTCCACCCAGAAGTGGTGGAGCTCCTGTGGAAAAACTTCGGTCGAGCAGAAGTCGACCTGTTTGCTTCGGGAGAGTCAACCCAGTGTCCGCGCTGGTACTCCCTAACACATCCAGCACCTTTGGGTCTGGACGCTATGCTACAGACGTGGCCGAGGCCGCGTCTGTACGCATTTCCCCCGATCACTCTGCTCCCGGGAGTTCTGGAGAAAGTACGCCAGGAAGGGGTCAGCCTAATACTGGTAGCCCCATTCTGGCCAACCAGGATTTGGTTTTCGGACTTAGTGTCCTTACTAGACGGCTCCCCGATGGAGCTTCCCCTCAGACAGGACCTCCTGTCGCAAGCGGGCGGCACGATATTACATCCCCGCCCAGAAACATTGAAGCTATGGGCCGGGCCTCTGAGGGGGCAAGGTTCATAGATGCTGGTCTCCCAACTGAGGTTGTGGAAACCATTCTTAACTCCAGAGCTCCTGCCACAAGGAAGCTGTATTCCTATAAATGGAATTTATTTGCTACTTGGTGTAGACAAAATGATACGGACCTTGTCCACTCTTCCATTAGCTTCGTGCTAAGATTCCTCCAGGAAAAGTTCTCGCAGGGTTTATCTCCTTCAACCTTGAAGGTTTATGTTGCGGCTATCTCAGCCTATCATGCTCCTCTTGAGGGGGATTCCTCGGAAGGACGAGACCCCCTTGTCACAAGCTTCCTCTGTGGCACACTGAGGTTGAGGCCGGCCTGGGACTTGGCTGTGGTATTACAAGGGTTAGCTGAGGCTCCCTTCGAACCACTCTCACTGTAAAACAGTTTCAGAGACTGTTGGGTCTGATGGCAGCTGTGTCCAACGTGATTACTATTGGCCTTCTGCACATGAGACCCTTACAGTGGTGGCTCAGGACCAAGGGGTTTTCCCTGAGGGGAATCCTTTTCGCATGATCGAAGTCACGCGGCGATGCCTTCATGCTTGGGTCATGTGGAAAAAGCCTTGGTTCCTGTCCCAGGGACCCGTGCTGGGAACTCCTCGTCGTCGCGTAATGCTTACGACAGATGCTTCCCTCACGGGCTGGGGGGGCGATCATGAGTGGTCGCTCGGCTCAGGGTCTATGGGAGGACCATCAGCTCTCCTGGCACATAAATCGGCTGGAGATGATGCCGGTGTTTCTAGCACTGAAACACTTCCTCCCAGACCTGAGGGGCCACCACGTGTTGGTCCGTACGGACAAAACGACGGAAGAATGGTGAATGCATTCCTTCACGCTAGACCTGGCTATGTGCCAAAGGTCCCCACCAATGTCCCAAGTCCCATTGTACTCCAGGCCTTCTATCATCCTCCCTTTGAGTCTTCGGATCAGGAAAAACTGAATCTGCTCTGCCCGGTGAGGGCTTTGGATGCTTATGTCCACAGAGCTGCCCTGTGGCGAAAATCAGACCAATTGTTTGTCTGTTATGGTTCCCCTAAGAAAGGGGGCCCAGCATCTAAGCAGGGGATGAGCAAGTGGGTGGTTGAGGCCATCTCACTTGCATATGAATCGGCCGGACAGCCTTCTCTATTGGCTGTTCGCGCCCATTCCACTAGGGGTATGGCGGCATCAAAGGCTCTGATGTCTGGAATATCCATTAATGATATCTGTGATGCAGCTGGATGGTCATGCCAGCACACGTTTATCAGGTTTTATAACTTTGATGTTGGCTCCACTCCGGGGTCTTGTATTTTGTCAAGCTAATATTGGCAAGTATTTGAAGCTACAGCATAGTTGGGATTGCGTTCCCAATGCGTTGCCACGCAGCGTCGACAGTTCCCA
>RJVU01056762.1:360243-410264 GCA_003731715.1 Anabarilius grahami | reverse complement strand
AAATCTTTTTTACATTTTATGCACAGAATATATTCATTTATTTTTGTCCATCTAAACATTTTTACCAGTTAACAGCATTTTGTACCTTCACTTGCTCTGCTCTAGAGTCTTTGAGTTTTTGGAAATATCATTTAACCTGTTTGTTCTTGAGATTAGTAATTATAATGCAAGATTAAACTCAGTTTAAATATAGTGTTGGTCATAAACTCATTACATTTTGGGAATAAAGTCATTGTTTCAAGACAAAACGTTAAATTTCAAGAAACAATGTAGAAATAAAATGTTTAGAATAAAGTCAAAAGGTCGAGAATAAACGATCAGTGTCCATTATAAACTGATAGAGGACATCACAGATCACTTCGTCAAGATTTATTTTAGACTTTCTTTTGATAACAAAAAAATACGATCAGCTTTAGCTAATTATAACAATAATACATTTATTATTGTTACAAACAGTTCAATTTGTGCATTCAATGATAAATTTAAGTGGAAATTTATAGAGATCATTGATTGCACAATTTTTGTTGCTATAATTTCTTGACGAAAGGGTAGAGTAGATTTTTATTCATTTCATTCATATATTGAACATGTTCAAAAAATAGGTCAATAAATACATAGTAAAGTACAACAATAGAGCAATAAACTTTAGTTGAACTGAATTAACATCACTTTAGTCATCACGGCCACAACCGGGAGCAGAGGCACGGAGAACACCAGCAGAGACATCACTGACCATCACTGACCATCAGTGACCTGACAGGAGCAGAGGAGCGGTCAGGACAAGATTAAGTTACAGGATAGTTCACCCAAAATACTTATTATTTATTGATCTAAACCTTTCTTTTGAGCAACGTTTGCAAAAAAAGCCCACACAAGCCATAAACAATATACAGATGCATCTCAATAAATGAGAATGTTGTGGAAAAGTTCATTTATTTCAGTAATTCAACTCTGGTGGATCCAAAATGGTCAATATTCATATTCATTCATTTTATTCATATTTCATGTTAATCAGTTATGGCTTATGATTAATCAATATTACTTTTGATTTCATATATTCATGTACTCGTACTCCATATATTAATCATCACCATTTTCAGGTATTTACTCTTTAGTATGCCCTTTATGGTTATTCTTCTTTTATATTTAAGAGTATTTATGTTTGCTATATTCAATGTTCTTCCAGTGTTCCAGTGTTCAGGTCACGGTGACACGTTTGTGGTTAGATATCAGACGAGTTCTGCAGAAGCGATGATGTTTTCAGAATCAGTTGCTCATTTGATCTTGTACCTTTATATCAAAATATGATAAACATTTCTTCAGACATGTGATAATGTAAGATCTGCTAAATTCCCTAAAGGGTGTCAAAACAACCCCTATATCTATTTTCATCTATTTTTGACATTTGACCAGTCTATGACATAATGGATACCTCCGTTTGACCTTTTCTTATTAGACCAAAACATCAGTTTGAGTGGGATGTAAGTTTTCCTATCCTATGGTATAAATGGACTGGTCTTTGATTGGTTGTTTATAAAATACGTGTGACTTTTAAATGTGAGATCCCTCACACGAGTTTGATCATATCTGTGACATCTGAAGGATTGTTAAATACAGTGTTAAACTCTTTTCAGTAAGAAAGTTATCAGCTCCTCCAGGAATAATATTCTTAGACATTTTTGACAACAAACTTATGATCTTTTCAGTTTATTACTTGCAAGCAATGGCGCTTAACATAAGATAAATCCCCCTCAGGAATCCCTATAAAACTGATTTTTCAATAATCCTCATTAAGTAGGTTAAGTAAGTAAGTAAGTAAGTAAAGTTTATTTATAGAGCGCTTTTCACAGATACAATCTCAAAGTGCTTTACAAAGTAAAACCACATTAATATACAAATAAAATTAAAATAAATAAAAAGTCACAAAGTAAACTTAAGCCCAATCAACTAAAAGCTTGTTTAAATAACAGTGTCTTGAGTTGCCTTTTAAAGGACTCAACAGAATCAGCCACACGGAGGAACAAAGGCAAGTCTGGGGGCTACAGCCTCAAAGGACAGATCTCCCCGGGTTTTATAGCGAGTCTTTGGGACAATTAAAAGACTTTGGCCTGCTAATCGAAGGGAACGACCTGGGGAGTATATGCATAGCAAGTCAGTGATGTATTGTGGGGCCTGACCATTTAAAGCTCTAAAAGTTCAAACTAATATTTTAAAATCAATGCGAAATTTGATAGGTAGCCAGTGTAGGGAAGACAAAATAGGGTTGATGTGAGCCCGTCTGCCAGATCCTGCTAAAAGCCTTGCAGCAGCATTTTGTACCATTTGGAGACGATTTAGAGCAGATTTGTTAAGAAAAGTAAAAAGAGAGTTACAATAATCTAAACGTGAAGAAATAAAAGCATGAATAACCATCTCAAGATCAGAGTCCGTTAAAATCATCCTCAATTTAGCAATATTTCTTAGGTGATAAAAACAATTTCTGACCAAAAGTCTCGAATGGCAGTCCAAAGACAACGATTGGTCAAACCAGACACCTAGATTTCTGATGCTCGACTGGACAGTGGAGCTCAGAGAACCAAGGTGTTGGACAATTGATGGAATTTTGTTGTCTGGGGCTATAATCAGGGTTTCAGTCTTTTTCGAGTTTAATTGGAGACAGTTACTAGCAAGCCACGATTTAACACAGGATATACAATTCAATAAATCTGTTAGTTTGTGAAACTCTGAATCATTAAACGAGCAATACAATTGTATGTCATCAGCATAAAAATGGTATGACACATTGTTAAAATGTTTCAAAATATTTCCAAGAGGGGTAATGTACAGTAAAAACAGAAGTGGACCCAGGACAGATCCCTGGGGGACACCATTCAAGAATGGAGTGGCTTCAGACAATATATCATTTACATATACAAAAAAAGTTCTATCGGTCAGGTAAGAGGAAAACCATTTTAAAACGGGCCCAGCCACACCAAACTCATTTTCCAATCTATGTAACAGTATTTTGTGGTCCACTGTATCGAAGGCTGATGATAAATCCAATAAAACCAATACTGAGTATCTTCCTGAGTCGGCCGCCATTTGGACTTCGTTAGATACTTTGAGGAGAGCAGTCTCTGTAGAGTGCATCTTTCTAAAGCCAGACTGATACTTATCCAGGAGGCCATTGTTACTTAGAAAGGCTGTCAGCTGCTCAGCTACTACTTTCTCCAAGACTTTTGAAAGAAAAGGCAGTTTAGATATTGGCCTATAATTGCAATGTTCCGCTGGATCCAAATTGGGCTTTTTTAAAATGGGGCTTATCACTGCCTGTTTATAAAAATTTGGGACGATCCCAGTGGAAAGTGAAATGTTAATAATTTTGACAACAATGGGACCAACAAGATCTATTACTTTAACAAACATGGATGTTGGTAATATATCCAATGGGCAAGAGGATGGCTTCATCTTTTTAAGTAAGATCATGACATCATCTGATGAGACGACAGAAAAGTTAGCCCAGGAGCAATTTGGGGTAGCTACCACAATTGGGCTCTCATCAGATGCTTTTACACTAGATTTGATTTCATTCACCTTATTTACGAAATATTTTAGGAAATTGTTGCAGTCCTCAATGGTGAAAACAGGCACCAATGGAGTAGAGGGTGGAACAATATTCTGAATAGTATCAGAGACAACTTTAGGGTTTCTTTTATTCTGGTTTTCAAGATTAAAAAAATACTTAGATCTGGCCTGCTTCATCATTTTGTTTAGCGAAACAATAAGCTCCTTTAAATGTTAACACAAATGACCATGATTGATCTGCACTGATCAGCGCTTAGAAAGCACGTGACAACACAGCACAATCATGTGATCACAGTCACTTCAGCACAATCATGTGATCACAGTCACTTCAGCACAATCATGTGATCACCAATAACGGCAGGGAAATGACAAATTACATTAAGAAACAGTGACGATTAAATACACAACCAGAGAAAGTGTTATGCAAACTAATAAAAAAGTAAATTAATCACACCTGACTAATTAGACACAAAGTCCAGACTAACAGTAGCTCGTCATGTCCACTAGATGGCAGTGCGGCATCAAACACAAGAATGACATCATTCACTGATTTCACTGATTTCTTTTGACTATAAAGTTATCTTTATTGTATCTCAGAAGCACATGAGCAGCTGTTAGTGTTTACAAATAACATCACCAGTGACACAATAAACAAGATCAGATGGTTTACTTAAAATGTTAACAAACAGAAAAAAAATGTAATGTAATAATCTAAATAAATGTTTGATCTTACAATTCTTTTTGGAGCAGTTGTGTATGAATATTTGAATGTATCTGATCATAATATGTGTTTATTACTTATTTAAGAAAGTTCTTATGAAATGAGGCTCTGGAGCAGGGCGGCGCTGGGAAGCAATGCTCGACTCTGATTGGCTGTTTGGGCCGCTGGGGCGGGCTGGAATGCGAAGCTGCGTTCTGATTGGCTGTGTGAGGCGCACCGAGTCTCTCCTCTCATGCGCGAGTGCGGCAGCAGCCCTGCGTCACGACACACACACACACACACGCGCGCGCGCGCGCGCAGAGTCCTGAAATAACTTTACCTGGCGAGTCGCGTGTCCGTGAGGTGGGGTTTACTGAGGCACAGGCTCTAAATGGCGAGTCGAGGATCGGATGCAGGACGACATCTTCCTCTGCAGCCTCATCATCATCATCATCATCACACCGGACCGGCGCCAGAACCTGCTGTGCGCGAGGCGCAGCGATGGATAGAGGTGCGTGACGTCATGCCACTGCGTTATTCGGGAATGCTGAAGCTGTGCACGCGCAGGTGTCTGTCTGCTGTCTTTCTGTTCACCTGTTGACATGAATCAGGAATGTTAATGGAATTGTTACTCTGAATGAGTCCTGATGGGATCAATCCAGAATCCTGTAAGGATCCAAATAAGATCTGAATCTCTCTGAATCATTAGTTCAGGTGTGATGGATTATAATAATAGATTATAAGGTTATAATTGCACTGAAATGATTGGGTTTTTTGTGTTGACTTGTTGAAGTAGAGTTGAGGTTTGTCAAAAAATCCAATGGGATTTCTGTCATTATTCAGAATCACTCCAGATGCAGTAAAAATCAAATAAGATCTTATTAAATGAACTGAAATCCCTGTTTTATTTATCCCATCCAGTTGGATTCCATTAGCATTCCTTCAGGATTTTAAAGGGTTTGTGCACATATTCATTCAGGGTTTTTAGACATTAGTTCAGTTTGGAATTTAAAGTCACAATGAAACAGCAAATGTCAGAGAGAAATGCATTATGGGAAGAAATGCAGGTTGGGAATTGGTGAATATCCATCGGCTGATGATTGAATGGAGGAAGATCTGAATGAAAGTAAGAAAGAGGCGATAGACAGACAGATTCATAATAATGTCATGGTGCTTCATGCTTGATCTGGAGAAACACAGTGTCAGAGAGATTAATGTGAGCTCAAATGTTAACAGTCTCTGATCATTGCCAGTGTCGCGTGTTCAGCTCGACCCGCAGCGGTCATACCCGGTGCCAGATGCCCCAAATAACTGTTTATTGAAAAGCACAGGCCTCAGCGAGAGGCTTTTGTGAGCGGAGCTTTTGTGTCCATTGTGTGATTATTGTGTGAAACTGGAGTGCTTCAGCGCAGGGGTAAGGTGTGTCTCTGTATTCTTCATCCAGCACCTATGTCAACCTTCTCCAGTGAATCTACACAGACGATCCATGAGTCGTCAAAGCGCTTTATGAATGCTTCATTCATTCATCTGATGTTTGATCATGGATCTGACTGACTGCTCTTCAGATTAATGTTTCATTCTGGCATTAACACAAAACCAAATGAATGAATGTTGACTCCCAAAAGAAACACAAAGAGCATGAGGATTGTGATGCTGACGTATAAAACGCTAGATGATTAGAGAAAGACTGTTCTGGGTGGTTGCCAGAGTGTTGCTAAGGTGTTATAAGTGGTTGCTAGGGCGTTGCTGAAGTGGTTGCTAAAATAACAGTGTAAAAGTTCTCTGTGTAAGCATTACATTTCAATACTTAACTCTTTCCCTGCAAACGTTTTTTTTTTTTTAAGAAAAGTTGCCAGCAACTTTGATCATTTTCTCCAAACTTTCATGACCTGCAGAATATTATGTTGTATTAATATCTGAACATGCAATAGTATATCAGAAGAAAGAAGAACAGAGCCTCTGCTTTAACCAAAAAAAACACATTTTATTCTAGCTTCATGCATTATTTTTTTAATAAAAAGTTTAATAAAATAAGCAACATTTTGAACAAAAAATCACATTTTTGTCAGACTCCGTCAGATTCAGAGCGCTCATCCGGACACAGATGGAGTAGATCGAGTCCATCAAAGCTTCAGTCGTTTCCTCTTCATGCTTCAACATCTCATTCAGTAACTTTAGACAGTTTTGATTTAATGTTTGATGATCTTGTTATTTATGTGCGTCAGCAATGCTTCAGTCGCTTGTTTCTGCTTCTTCTTCTCCTGTGTTTTGATCCAGAGATTCTGTACTCTTTCAGAAGATGTGTAATAGCGCCCCCTACTGTATAACAGTCAAAACATGGATTGACAAATTCTGTCTATTGGCTTGATGAGCAGTTTTTCAGGGTGGGACATATCAAAAAGCTCTTTTGTTTTTGTTAAAATTGCCAATATATATATATATTAAGTCATAGCCTCTGGCAAAGCAGTATTTGGATACTTCAGAGGACATTTAATTAGACAGAAAATCTGATGAGAAGCAGAAATGCAGAATGATGTCATCAAAATGGTTGGTCTGTATTTGTGGTAGAGAGAGACTGTACATCAACGCATATATCTTCTAAACGTGAATTTTGATTTTGTGGAGACCTAAATATTGTAAGTAAAACAGTATATGTCAGAAACAGTCAGCTGCTAACAAACAAAAACTGTAAATCCATGTTGAAAGATGACTAGTCTAAACTCAATCTCAAATCTAAATTGACACTTTTTAATTTATTAAAGTGCCCATATGCTGTTTTTAAAGGTTTCTAATGTTGTTTTGGAGTCTCCTACAACAGGTTTACATGCATCCAAGACACTTAAATGTTCTCATAATATCCACTGCAGTATCAGCTCTTTTCTTAAAGTCTGAACACAGTTCGTTCGAAGCTTCAGTCTCTCTAAACTCCTCCTTTCTGAGAGCTGCTCTGATTGGTCAGATGGCCCAGTCTGTTGCGATTGGTCGACTGTTTACAGTGCGTGTTGGAAACAAAACGTCCATTACCATGTCTGAATTTCAGCTCCGGATCTTCCTCAGCACATGATACAGTGACACAAACAGTAAATCAGTTTCAGCTCTAGTCCTTTTGAAGTGCATCAAAGTGGATTTGCTTTGGCAGCAGAAAACAGCGTCAACATGAACAACACGAACCAAACTCTTGTGTGGCAAAGGAGACGCTGTTCACTGGCAGCTGATGAGGAAAATCAATCAATCAATCGGTCAATCAGTCAATCAATCAACCAAGGTTGACCAAAGTTCTTTTTCAATGAATAAAAGAATCACAATGAATTAAGAGGGAAACAAGATAGAGAAACAAAATAAACAAACATCAGGCAATCAACAATATACAACAGAGACCTAAAATAACATGCTTAATGAATGTTAAATGTCAAGGAGATTAAATATATCTTAAGATAGGATTTAAAAGCAGATGGGGCATGCCGAATGTAAAGAGGAAGACTATTCCACAGTTGATTTTAAAGTTTAACTTTGGGGACAGTGAGTAGGTCAAGGTTACAGGATCTTAGGGTTCAAGAAGGGAATAATCTAACAGCAGCTTAAGAGAGATTCTGTAAGGAAAGATAGATTTGGGGAGCATATACAGGGAAAACAACACCGGTCCCAGGATTGATCCCTGCAGAACACCACAACCAAGAGTTATGTTGGGAGATGAGTGATGCCCCAGACGAACAGTAAACCATCTACTTGAGAAATAAGAGTGAAACCACTGTAATAAAGTACCATGAAGATCCCACACAAGTCTCTAGATGTGACAGGAGTGTGTCACGGTCAAACTAATCAAATGCAGAGATCTAAAAGGAATAGAGCGATAGATTTCTCTGAATCAGTTGTCAGAAAGATGCATCTGAGGCTCTTAGATAAGCAGATTCAGTGCTGTGTAAAGCTTTAAAACCTGATTGAAAAACTTTGTAATTAGTACAACTTTCTCCATGATCTTTGAAATAAAAGGAAAGTTTGAATTAAGCAAAAATTTGGAAAAAGATGAAGGATCAAGATATGAATATGAGATCTGTTCATTGATAAGCTCAAGATTCGAGATGGTCAGATCAAACTTTGTGCCCATTTAAGATGTTCTTGATTGTTCAAGTAAAGGCAGTGTCATCTGATCTGCTAACACGCATGTGGACCATTCATCTCACGACTGCATGATCAGTTCTGCATATCCAGACTGATGAGGAAGAAAGAAAGAAATGATCAAAATAATAATGGTGGAGATAATGGAGAATGGTGTTAAAAGTCAGGCAACATCTTGACCGAGGAAAGCAGTGCTCCTGCCAATAATGAATTCAGTTGTGATGATCTCGGGTGTGCAGATACACACGTTTCCCTGCGGCTCAGAGCCGGTCCCGAGGAGCCGTGGAGAGGGTCGTGCGGGGTGACGGCGTGTGTGCGTCTCTTCACTGACTCGTGTGATGATGCCGCTCGGAGGGGCGGGACCTTGCAGGAATGGATGAGACGTTCCCTGGAGCTGTTTTGGAAAATGAGAGAGGTTTGTTCAGTATTTATGGCATTGTCTGTCATGATCCTCTCAGATGGTTTGGCTAGATCTGTGTTTGTACATACAGTACATTTGCAAGACCAATTTGATGAGTTGATCAAGCAGTTATATGGTAGTTATTGGACATATATAAGTACAGGACATATAAAGTGACAGAGATAAAATATTGTGACTTAGATTGAAGATATGATACTCACTGTCATTCTGAAGCTGTAAGACTCTCTGGTTTGCTACAGCAACAGTCTGAACTGTTCTATATTTTACAACAAAAGTGGATATCGTCAAGTAGCATGAAATTAGCATAAAAGTTGTGAGATTGTGAGATTTGACATATCTGGCCTCAAGCCTGGTGCTATGTGTCTTACAGCAGCATGTCTGAATGAGCACAAGCGTGAATGAGGTGTGAGAGCTGTGATGACGGAAGATCTTCAACAAACTACTTCAATGTGATTCTACTCTGAGTTTGGAGTGACATGAGGATGAGAGTTTTGTCCCTTTAAGGATAACACAGACTGAAGTGTGATGATAGAGGGATCTGAGAGAGGATCATGAGGATGTCTATGGGAATATTTTTATTTTTTTTTGTCTCAGACATATTAAAAACATAATTTTCATAAATGGTACTCACACATACTTTCATGCAGTAGTTTATTTTTCTTTGTGTAGTGGAAAGGAACTGATTGGGTAATGAAAAGCGGGTGTTTCGTATCAGAATGCTGTCAGACAGTCTCTGTGTGAATACACTCACCTACTACTGTATATAGTGAGCATCAAACATGAGGAGAGAGTGTCTGAATTCACTGGATTCTTAAAACAGTCGAAAAGCACCTGCACGACCTACTACTTCTGCAGTAAGTGTGCATTCAAAGGACACTTTACTGTGTGTGTGTGTGTGTGTGTTTTAAGTGGGACAGAAGTGATGTACTCATGGGAGCTGGGCTCTTTTTGCTTATCAGGGGAAAGTGCCNNNNTGTGTGAACCGTAGAGACACACACACACACACACACACACACACACACACACACACAGACACAGAGTGACAGTAAACACTCAAACACTGCCCAGTCCAGATCTTTAGTGGTGTTTACTAAAGCAAGCGTTACTATTATTATTGGTCATACTTTGAGATGGAAGAGAGATCAGCAAATCCTTAAAGTCACCATGAAATCAAAATGGATATTTCTTGATTGTTTATAGAATATTTCAGTGTTTATTCTAAATGATTCATCAGTGCACATCATCATTATTGTGTTAAACTCATGTTCCTCATAATCTTGAATCAGAATATCTTCTCCTCACTCTTGCAGCATCTCTTCTCTTCTCTGATGATGAGGGCGGGGCAACCTGTCACTCACATGAGATCCACCAATAGCAAACCACAACCATCCAATCAATTCCCGACAGACAAAATCAAGCCCCGCCCTACATTTGTTCTTGTTTGAGAAGCGTTTCACTCAGATATATACGACGCAATAGAGAAGAAAAGAATAGTGCAACTTTACTTTAAAGTGACTGACTTTAACTATTTGTATTAAATTTCAGAGAGCGACTAACCTTGTCTTGTTTGTGCTCGCTTACTAAGTAGTAGTAACTTGACTCTTCTTTTCTTCTACTCCGTTGCACTTAAGTCACATTTATTTGTAGTGATTTTCAAAGCACACTGTTTCAAAGCAGCTTTACAGAAAACTCTGATGTTAATGTTTATAATATTTAAATTCCTTATAGTTGCATTTGTCAGATTAGATCTGAGTGATCATATAGTTTACAATTTGTGAAAATACAAGCGATCAAGCAGTTGAGGAATGCCTCATGTCTTGCTCTCACTCGTCTTTCTGGTTTCTGTTTTCAGTTTGTTCAGAATTTGACTATAAAATGAGCTGCAGAGAGACGGAGCAGCGCTCATCTGATCTTCTGTGTGTTCATTAACACTCCTCTGTGTCTCGTGTTAACACACCGCTGTGATGAAGCTCTGTAGGTCATCAGATCTCTGGAAGTGAAACGCCTGTTCAGAAGGGAACCTTGTGATTTACTCTTCTGGTTGAGTTCATGTGAAGTCTGGTGTGATTTTCTGCTGATATGAAGGCAGTCGTAGTAAATCACAGAAACGAACAGCTCTGATATACATTCATGTAAGTTCTGTTCAGTTCATCTCCCTCGTTCTAGAGCTTTTCTAGGGCTTTTGCACCGGTGCGTTTACATGGCATTTTAAAATCGTCAGATGCCATTGTTTCATGTTTTTCGGCCAATCAGCGCACACTGATATCACTGATACTTAAAGTTGGCTCGTATGCATTTATAAATCATATTTTGTCATTAAATAATTTGGAGACAGTCTAACAGTGGGAATGTTCTCATCGGATGTGACATCGTCCTACACACAGGATTCAGATTCAGATGGTGGGGAACAGTGGCGGCGCATATGAATGAAGCCTTTCAGAAAGCATCGCACACACACTATTATAAATGAGCTTCATATACAGATGTGTTTTGTCTAGACGGACAGACAGTACAGTCATCATACAAATAATGTCACACATTTACACACATTAAAAGAGATCAGAAATCCTCTCTTAACTCTACACTCACACACATGCTGTCATGCCCACACCATTACATTCCGAGGATGTTTAATTCGGTATACCGCCTTGCCATCTCATAAAACACACACACACGCACGGCCTGACAATGCAGTCGGTCATTACGCTGGAGAATGACACAGTCAGACCTCAGCTGACCGATGTGTGTCTGCTCATCTCTCTCTCTCTGTCAGCTGAGAACAAAACCAACCTGTCACTGCTGTGGCCCGCATTATGAAAGTCATGCTTTGCCATGAAAAAAGTTGCTCTGTAGGGCGTTCACACTTATTCTCTGTAAAGGAACTAAACTCAAACCTCTTTCTGTGACCCAGAAGTGAAGTCTAAGGTGTCCCCTGAATGTGTCTGTGAAGTTTCAGCTCAAAATACCCCATAGATTTTTTTTTATAAATTTTTTTAACTGCCTATTTTCGGGCATCATTAAATATGCGCCGATTCAGCATGCTTCCCCTTTAAATCCTCGCGCTCCCCGCCCCAAGCTTGCGACTCTATAATACATTGCATAAACAAAGTTCGCACAGCTAATATAACCCTCAAAATGGATCTTTACAAAATGTTCGTCATGCATGCATCAGATCATGTAAGTGTGGTATTTATTTGGATGTTTACATTTGATTCTGAATGAGTTTGATGGTGCTCCGTGGCTAAAACTAACATTACACACTGTTGGAGAGATTTATAAAGAATGAAGTTGTGTTTATGAATTATACAGACTGCAAGTGTTTAAAAAAATGAAAATAACAACAGCCTTGTCTCCGTGAATACAGTAAGAAACGATGGTAACTTTAACCACATTTAACAGTACATTAGCAACATGCTAACGAAACATTTAGAAAGACAATTTACAAATATCACTAAAAAGATCATGGATCATGTCAGTTATTATTGCTCCATCTGCCATTTTTCACTGTTGTTCTTGCTTGCTTACCTAGTCTGATGATTCAGCTGTGCACAGATCCAGAAGTTAATACTGGCTTGTCTAATGCCTTGAACATGGGCTGGCATATGCAAATATTGGGGGCGTACATATTAATGATCCCGACTGTTACGTCACAGTCGGTGTTATGTTGAGATTCGCCTGTTCTTCGGAGGTCTTTTAAACAAATGAGATTTACATAAGAAGGAGGAAACAATGGAGTTTGAGACTCACTGTATGTCTTTTCCATGTATTGAACTCTTGTTATTTAACTATGCCAAGGTAAATTCAATTTTCAATTCTATGGCACCTTTAAAGTACCAAGACTTGATGTTCATAGCCTAATAAAGTTGGCCGGTACTATTTCAATCAGCCGAGGCTCACTGGGAAACATTCCTCTCAAATTCACACAGAGACACACTGAACATGCAGAATTCAGATTCAACAGCAGACTTTTTGAGCTTTAATGTTCACAGACACTAGTCCATATCAAGATCTGATTCATTCTACAGCCATACTTTTGATATGACTTTTGATATTTACCCAAAAATGGCCAAATTCCGAAACATTCAACATACCATTTATATTACAGGATTCATATCCTGGCTGGAAAAAGCCCCAAACATCTTAAACCAGTCTAGTCTGGTGTGTTGGTTTTAGTTGTTCTGTCGGCTAGTTTTAGAGGACACTTTTCAGCTGGTCTGGTTTGGAGATCAGAGAAACGCCAGCGTGACCAGACCAGGACAGCAGATCAGAGTCGGCATGAAATGGAAATCAAAACCACATTTTTTCCCTATTTTGATTTAAAACTAAGTGAGGCGGCTTATCAAACAAGAATGAAAAATGTGGGAAAGGATTTGACTTTGTCCATTGGGAATTAGGATCATAAAAAGAGTGTGTTGCAAACTAAATAGAGGCAGATCTCAGTGCATGTTTGCAGTCAGTTGTGGAGGGCAGGCATTTCATTTTTTTTTTTACAGCAGATTGAGAAATTGCGTTGTCTCTTTCATCTGGAATGTTTCTGGTCACAGCAGGTTTTCATTCAATAATATCCTACAGAGAAGATGTGAAACGAACCACAGAGACGATGACAGTCCTTCACTGAAGATCTCTGAATGTTGTGGAATGATTGACAGGTCTGATCTGCCACTCTTGACTTCAGCTCTTCATTATACGCCATTGTTTATGGGATGTTCTGATGTTGAGTTGTCAGAAGGAGCTATATCTCAGATATGGCTTGCAAGCACATTTTTTTGTATGAACTGAATCACTGAGTGAGGAACAGTGGGAATGTTCTGGTGTTGAAGATCACAGTAACACTGAGCACAGCGTGATGTTGTGAGCGTCAGCTCCTGATCTCCATGCTGGCGCGAAGTCATGATGGTGTCTGTGAGAGCTGCGCTTTCTTCACTACTCATTCTCCGTTAACTAGCCTGATATATGAATTATTTTGGGTAGGGTGTGAGCATGGGAGTGTCCAGGAGTCCTCTAGACCTCTACTGGTGTCGCTGCTGGAGACCAACAACCCCTGCTTATACTCTTGTGTACTGCATGTTTATTTTTTGTTTTTTCTTGTCGTTCATTCATCATCTTCGCTTAATTTTCGCAAACCATTATTTCGCTTCTCTTCAGCTATGATAAAGACATCCACTCTTGCATTTTTGTGCATTTTGGGGGCGGAGCAATGAAGGGAGGGGCGTGTCTTTCTCAGAAATCACTTACTGCACCTTTAACAGGCTGATCGGAGAGCTTACTAACCACATACTGAAAACACCAACAGAAAAGAGACGTTTAATCAGATCATGTGTTTTTTCAGTTTAAACATACAATATTTAGATTAATTCATATTCATTAATTCCCTTATTTACACTTTTCAGCCTGTTCCTGCATTTTGCAATAGATACACTCTAAAAAATGTTGGGTTAAAAACAACCCAAGTTGGGTTGAAAATGGACAAACCCAGCGATTGGGTTGTTTTGACCCAGCAGTTGGGTTAAATGTTTGCCCAACCTGCTGGGTAGTTTTATTTAACCCAACAATTGTTTACAAATTACTATATGTCTGGCTTAAAATGAACCCAAAATAGGTTGGAAATAAAAAATCTGACTCATAATTACTAGAGGCAACAATAATAATCAAAAAGATGAGCATTTATTAATAAGCAATTTAATAAATGTTTATTGTTTAAATATTATTCAAAAAAAGTATTAATAAATGTTAAAATGTAAAATGTAAAAACATAAAATGTTTGTTTATTAAACATATTAATAAATGTTAATTTCCAACATATTTTGGGTTCATTTTAAGCAAGAAATACAGTAATTTTTAAACAATATTTGGGTTAAATAAAACTACCCAGCAGGTTGGGCAAACATTTAACCCAGCCGCTGGGTTAAAACAACCCAATCGCTGGGTTTGTTCATTTTCAACCCAACTTGGGTTGTTTTTAACCCAACATTTTTTAGAGTGTATCTTACAGAACATGTTGCCCCATGTTTTTATGATGGCGTGTCAAGTTACACATAGTGTAATGAATCAATGTCAATTCAAAACAATGGACAAATCCAGAGACTGTCTGGGGATCAGAATATTTACATGTGGGCAAAGATATGGAATATAGAATCTTACACTAGAGTTAATCCACCTTGTCACTCTTGAACACAACATTGATATGATAAATAGTAGTATTTTTTGAATACCCCACAAAAGTTTCCTTACATATATTGTATTATATTCCAGTGACCATAAAACCTTGTTTGTGTTTTTGAATGCGACTGAAGAAATCAGTTCTTTAGCTGCTTATATAAGCTGGTTTCTGCCTGAATCCTCTCAGTTTCCTGCTGTAATTAGCTATTATGAAAGTCCATAGAGATCATTCATGAGTTTCTTTAGCTCTCTTTCAGAACGCCTCAGTATTGTTGGTTCAGTGCGCTGCCGGCCCCGTCGCCTCTGAATGAAGGCTCTCTGTCTGAGGGATTGCTCAGGGATGAAATATGATTATGGATCAGAGAATGGAGTCATTATCAGCCACACACACACACACACACACACACACACAGGTTTGACGAGAGTCCAAGGTTCATGACCTCCGGCTAAATCAGCTCAAGTCTTTCCGATCAGGGAGCTGGAGGCGTGTGCGTGAGCATCGAGAGAGAGAGAAACTCTGTGTGTCAGGCCTTTGAGTGTTTCATTTATCCAGCGCAGGNTGTGTGAGTGTGTGTGTGTGTGTGAGTGTGTGTGTGTGTGTGTGAGTGTGTGTGTGAGTGTGAGTGTGTGTGTGAGTGTGTGAGTGTGTGAGTGTGTGTCACTCCCTCAGGCTCTGGAAACAGCTTGTACACGCCTCTGTTGTCATGAATAATTCTCTGACAGAACATCATAACTGGGCCAATGACATACACAAGTGTCCATGATAACCTCTTACAGCGCTTGCTTTATATTGTTCTGTCTTTGAATTGCATTTTTGAATGATTTTGGACTAAATTAATATTGACCCAATCGTTTGTTCCACACATTGACCTGTAATAGCCTGGAAGTATTAGAGGAAGTGACCTAATCATCTCCAGATATAGAACCAGTTGTGTTGTTGAGATCCCAAAGCTGAAACAGACGGATGTTTGTGTGGCTCTGAACAACATGTTGAGAGGCATTTTTGTAGTTTACGTGAAATCTCCTTGGAGAGGATTAAATTCAAGGAATCACTAAGGAATATCCCAGGGGGTTTCCCACAATTCAACTCGTATTATGTCTGTAAGGCTCTGTGGCTTTCTATAGGCTACAAATCTTTTTGCTTTAGAGTTTAAGACATCTGATTTACTCACACTTTACCTACTGAAACACATGAGCACCTTCTGAAGAGTCACTGCCGCAAATCACTGACTCGCACTGGGGGAAATACTCGGCATGAAGCGGAAGGTTTTTGCCCTGTTGTGATGTATATCCGAGTCAAACAGCTTTTGGAATGAGACAAAAGTGCAGGGCGGGGCTTGATGTCATTCTCGGGGATTGATTGGATCGTGGGAAGACAGATCTGAATGCGTTGTGGAGGATATTTCGTCCCACCCTCCGCCGAGACACACATTTATTTACATTTACATTTATGCATTTGGCAGACGCTTTTATCCAAAGCGACTTACATTGCATTATACTATACATTTGTATCTGAGTATGTGCAATCCCTGGGATCGAACCCATGACCTTGGCATTGCTAGTGCCATGCTCTAACCACTGAGCTACAGGAAAGCTGGAAACCACTGAGCTACAGGAAAGCTGGAAACCACTGAGCTACAGGAAAGCAGGAAAGACACACGTCATGAAGAGAACGGACATCGTTTCCAGAAGTTATTTTGATGAAATATTATGAGTGCACATGAATTTTAAAAAATAATGATGCACACGGATGTAGATAAAATGTAGGGCGGGTCTTGGTTATGTGCATCAGTGGTTGATTGGATGTTGAGATGTGGGCGTGGCTCTCAAAAGTGGAGGTGGTTTAAGATGAGTAAATGATTGGAGAAGACCTGCATACGTCACCTGACTGACGCTTCACCGGAAGATCCAGATTCTGATTAAACATTACGAGGTCAAAGGATGAATTGCATGAATGCACAGATGAATTGTTCTCAATCAGATCTACGACATGCATTTAGAAAATAGACAGGGTGAAATTTCGTTCCATCAGGTTTTCCCAGTACTGATCTTCTTCGTATTTGCTTAGTTCAAACATTGGATTTAACGGCGAGTCAGTTTTGGGATCTTGTAGCCCCTCAGGGTTTCAGAATGGCAGGATCTCTGCGCGTGGGACTCGAGGAAGCTGGGATTAACAGGATCTCTCCAGCAGGAGGAACGGCAGAGTGAATGACCCACCCGCTGGAATGGAGCGCTGGATCAAACCTTGGGAAAATGGCACAGGGACAGATCTTTGTGAGCAGCCAGACGGAGTCCGCAACACGAGACGCAGGAGAACTGGCACGGACACACTTACTCGACATGAAAGAGTGTGTGACTCGACTCTGAAGCACTTTACATGAAGCAAACACTAACATATCTACTCGCCGAATTCCCTTTCTTTTTGTTTTAATTGGGGCAGATCATGGAAAACAGGATTTTCCTGCTAATTTAAAATGAGTTTGATTTGCTTCCTCCCCAGTCCTTAATGGAAACTCAGCTGCAAAAAATGGGTCATTAAGGCGTCAGAGTGTCAGAACTATCAGCACACTGACCTCCCGGATTCAGCCTACATATCAATGTCTGTTCAGTATTGAGAAACTCATTCTGAATGGAAACAGGTTAGCCAATCATAGCTGAGGTCTGAAGTCTCAGAGGTGGAGGAGCTCTCATCTGGCAGACGACGCTGAGGATCCTAAGAAACAATGTACTAAAAACGTGTTTTTCGCTTACAGATGACAATGTTGTCAAAACAATCACACGGATCCACGAAAACCACTAAAATCGCTGTATTCTGCTGTCAGGCCAGTAGATGGCGATGTCACTTTAGACTGAACGTGTAATACACGTGCATGACGTCACCGTTTTCACAAATTCATGTTTTTGTAGTTTACACAGCTATAGTTGTCAAAAACTTGCACTTTGAAACCCTTTTTAAAAAGTTTGTTTTCAGGCCCCCAAAACTGTTGTCGATGAACGGCCAAAACGCATTAAAAAGTTAATTTTTTTGTTGAAAATGGTGTTGCGTAAACGGACGCTAAGATTTACAAGCTGTTTTTTATAAATGTATGTACACCTTTTGTTTACCCTTAGAAATGAAAATTAAAGATTGTCAAACTACTTATGATTTCTTTTCAAGGTTTTATGTCAAAAACATTTTAATGCAAATGTTTATGCAAAAATATAAATCATTTTTTTCATATGAAAGTAAAAGTTTGTGCACGTAAAATGAGTTTGTTTTGTTTGAAAACATGTCAGTCAAGAGTTTTCAGTTAAAATGAGTTTAAGTAGATCTGAAGTTCATACTGTAATTCTCATATTATATGTTCTTATAAACTTCATCCAATGATATATTAACATAAAATTGCTCATAAATATTGATAAAATTATATATTTCTTTGCATTGTTTTTTCTGTAGCTCTTATATTTTAAATTTAAAGAATTTCTCTATTTTTAATTAATAAAAAGAGAGTACATGAAGTGTGGTAAAAACATGGTAACGTTCAAAACTTTAAACATTTTGTGCATTCACTCATTAATGAGACATTGATTAGATACAGTATGGTTTTAGTTGAAAAATACTAAGTTAAGCTCATGTTACACTGAGTCAAAATTCAACAGTTTTTAATGCCTTACGAGGGCAAATATAGACTAGAGAGTCTCTGATCTGGAGGGTGTTTGATATGAATCGGGTCTTTCTTCGCTGAGCTTGTGCTCAGCGCTGATACCTGAGAGAAGGGTCACGCTCAGTGTATTTCAGGATGTTTTCCCTCTGCTAGGCGGATATTGAGGCCTTTCAGGGGCACGTGGAGAAAAAAACACTTTATTTAAGACATTTCATGGCAAATCAAAGCAGATCCTGGTCTGTGCAGCTGTCTGATGTTACTGTAAGAGTTGTACTACAGCTTTTCTATAATAGATCATCGATCACAAACCATCTACACATGACCTGTTTTGTGAATCATCTCTAACGATCATTAAGCAGCCTGCCGTTATTTCAGACACTCATATATAGGTTATGGGCTCTGGGAAGATTATCAATAGTGCGACCCAGTTCACGGCACCATACTGTGTCACTCGCTCTGAAACACATGTGAGGACTGATAGGAGGTCTGGAGGAACTGGATCTGTTTACATTTTAATATTGAAGTGAATTTAGTAAGTTCACAGTTTATACAGAACATCATCATATCAGCAGAAGTCAGTGAATAACAGACGGCTTGTGTTAATGCGACAGGACTGAAGCAGTGTGTGTGTGTGTGTCCCGCTGGTGTGTGTGTGTGTGTGTCCCGCTGGTGAGTGTGTTTGATTAGATGTGAGATTTCCTGCTGTGGCTCGAGGTTACACGTCACACAGAGTCTCGCTGTTTCTGGAGGGGTAACAGACTGATATTGTCTATTGTGTCCACATGGGCGGAGGTGAGCAGGCCTGTCAATTCATTCTCTATTGGAGTTAAGCAGCAGGGGATTCTGGGATTGATGGAGCGAGTGGTTAGGGCATCAAACAGTGGAGAAATGCCCTGATCATGTGACAGTGAAGACTGGAGTAATGATGCTGAAAATTCAGCTTTGATCACTGGAATAAATTACACTTTACTGTATATTCACATAGAAAACAGCTGATTTACGCTGGAATAATATTTCACTGTTTTTACTGTATTATTTCTGATTAGTAAATGCAGCCTTGATGAACAGATGAGAAAGAAACAAAAAAATTTTAATGCTTCCAAACTTTTGACAGGTACTGTAATAACAAAATTAATTATTTAACCAATTAGTGAAATAATTTACAAATTTGTGAAAACAAATTCCTCTACACCTGATTCACTTATTAATGCTGGTTATGAATGATTGGAATTAATTAACACACTTTTAATCATTTCTGAGTTTTAGGAAGTGTTTGTGAAACAAGTTTTTGGGAAGGTCCATTTTAGTGACCGAAATTAATTTCACTGAAACACCGAAACCGAAAAAGTTTTTATCCAACCGAAAATGTATTTAACAATCAATTAATCCAATTTTAAAAATAATTGATAAAAACTCAAAAAAAACCTTTAAAAAATGGCACTTAATGGTTTTTAATATAAACTTTTTAATGATATATTAAAATGCTGTTAAAAATATACACGTTTAGACACTGACTGTAATAAAACAAACTTGATTTATTCAAACATTAAATATTGAAGAACAGCTTGAGTAAAATATAATAATGTAAAATGGTGCATATATTTATCAAAATGCTTGTTTTTAGAGATTGTTTCTAGGTAAATGTAAAACTTGTTCACAGGCTGTTTTATTGTCGGATTGATGGATTACACGAGACATGATTCATTTCAGTAAGTTGTTCTGAATCTTTCAACACCTTCTGATGTTCATTCATGTTTATTTGCTGCTGTAACTAGTAGTAAAGAGGAAGAGATGATNTGAAATAATTTACAAATTTGTGAAAACAAATTCCTCTACACCTGATTCACTTATTAATGCTGGTTATGAATGATTGGAATTAATTAACACACTTTTAATCATTTCTGAGTTTTAGGAAGTGTTTGTGAAACAAGTTTTTGGGAAGGTCCATTTTAGTGACCGAAATTAATTTCACTAAAACACCGAAACCGAAAAAGTTTTTATCCAACCGAAAATGTATTTAACAATCAATTAATCCAATTTTAAAAATAATTGATAAACACTCAAAAAAAACCTTTAAAAAATGGCACTTAATGGTTTTTAATATAAACTTTTTAATGATATATTAAAATGCTGTTAAAAATATACACATTTAGACACTGACTGTAATAAAACAAACTTGATTTATTCAAACATTAAATATTGAAGAACAGCTTGAGTAAAATATAATAATATAAAATGGTGCATATATTTATCAAAATGCTCGTTTTTAGAGATTGTTTCTAGGGAAATGTAAAACTTGTTCACAGGCTGTTTTATTGTCAGATTGATGGATTACACGAGACATGATTCATTTCAGTAAGTTGTTCTGAATCTTTCAACACCTTCTGATGTTCATTCATGTTTATTTGCTGCTGTAACTAGTAGTAAAGAGGAAGAGATGATCGATTCACATGTGCTTTAAGTGACATCTGTCAAGCAAACAACATTTATTTGAGTCAATGACTCTGGCCCTCCAAAACTGTTTCAGCTGATACCCAAAATTCACTTTCATATTTCATTGCCAAAATGTCAGTGCATCACTATTTCACTCACACATGACTGAAAGTTTCATGAATGAGGCTGATTGTGTCAGGGTTATATGATGCCATTCATACACTTTGGGTATTCAGAGATAAAGTTTTGATATTTCCACCTCTCTAAGATGAATTTATTGTCTGGACTTCTTCCTGGTCAGTGAACGTGTGCTACAGGGTCTGCAGAACGAGCGTGATGTTTCATGAATGCTCATCTCAGTCAGGATGTGTGTGTGTGTGTGTGTGTGTTTTCACCTGTGGTTCCTCCGTCACAGAGAGCTCAGTGTGAGGAAGAACACACTCTTAACTCACTGCATGTGACGAGACGCTCTCTGTCGACCGCATGTGTGTGTGTGTGTGTGTATTGAATTACTCCAGGATATAACACACACGGCCTCTTTAAGTGAACTGGCCCATGAGTTTCGCATTACATTCATCACTTCATTGTACGGGACGTACAGACACACAAAGTGTGTGCAAAATTAATGAATATTATTAATGAAATGAATTATGATACAATAGACATATTGTCAAGAGTCATTGGTATGTTGCCATGGACAGTGATGAAAGTTTAGCATCATTATGCACAAATATTTGACCTCTCAATGCTACAACTGACCAATCAGAATCAGGTATTCTTGAGTCGTGTAATAAGATCTAATATTGTCTAATTCCAGTATCAACCTAATGATGCTAATAATTAAAAAATGCCAAAAGTGGCTCATTCGGATTCATCAAGCAGTGTATTGTGGATCATCTGCGCTGTAATGAGTGTGAATGAGAGTAATGATGTGTGAGTAATGCTGGGATTTATGTAATGTGTGTGTGTGTGACGTATGACGGCATGGATGAGAGGACAGAGCTCATTGTGCAGTTTGTGTACACAGCCGCTCTCCTGTCATCATGAGCTGGTTTGGTTATGGATCATATTTGTCTGTAATGATGACAGCGCTGTCACTCCGTCAGTGTGTGTGTGTGTGAATGTGCCGTGTGAAGGATTCGATCGCTGCAGTTCTTGTGTCTCTGAAGGGTTTCTCAGCGTGTGGAGATGTAGGTGGACACACACCACATGATCTCCCACAGCAGTCAGTGCGATTTTATCTGGTTAACCACTAATAACAGTGTCTGATTTACAGTGCGGATGATCTCCGTGTCTGTGCAGATGATTGTAGATCGCTCTAATTGAGGACAGACACTTGATATTCACTTCAGTGCTTCAAGATGGGCGAATCCTGTGCCATCCAAAACCAGTCTTCATCAAGGACGATGTGTTTGATCAGCTGAATCACTTGATTAGATGGGGATGGGAAGCCAGAATTGACTTCTCTGACACACTGATTGTTCCCCTTCTTATTAGTGAAGAACTTTAAAGTAAAACTTGAGAGAAAATACCCATTGTTGCCCTCAGGAAGAGCTTCGAGTGTTTGTATAGAGTAATAATCGTGTTCTTTGGGGAAGGGCAGCGCAGATTCCTCTAGTAATAGCTCGTCGTCATTATCTGTCATTACTCGTCAGGGTCGCTAACAGACTTCTATTGTTCGACCCTGCCAGAGTTTGTTTGTTTAAACTCCTGCAGCTTCTCCAGTTCCTGTCAATCATGAGACACACACACACACACACACACACACACACACACACTGGTTGTTGCTCTGCAGATCTGTGTGATTCTAAAAACAGAAAGTGGGGCAGAAACTCTCTTGCCGCCTCCAGTCCACTCCCATCAGCCCCTGGGGCAGCGCCGATCCTTTCTGGCCTCCTTTAATTCGTGTTCATGGTCAGAGCATCCATTATTCATCTGAGGTCCTTCATGAATCCACACAACACAAGTCAAGATCACTATAAAGTGTACTCTGTTCCTCTCCCAGACTCTTCCGTGTCTTCAGGGAGAAGCGGACACTGTTCTGACCGTCACAGATCGTACTGTAGGTGTGTGAGTGTCATCATCAGTTTAGGAGTGAATGTAATGTAATATTCTAAAACTGGGCCTTGTTCTGTTAATCAGCATCATTTCGGGATCGATCATTTGCCAGTTTATTATGAGTATAAAAGAAAGTGTGAGCGCCGTCAACGTATCCAGACTGTCAGACACTGAATTCACGTGTACAGTGACACTGCGTCTGGAGCTGAATAGCAAAGTAATAAAGTAAAAGTTTGTATTCAAAGTCAAAGAGCAAACACGCTAGAGCATTTTTAATGGTTCAAAAAAGTGCATCAGCTGTCTGTGCATCTTCTAAATACTGCTGATGTTTACATAATACTTCTTTTTAGTATTCAAAGCATAAAAACTGTTATATTTATTGAAAAATAAGCATACAGTTTTATTAAGAAATTAACTCTTCTTTTTGTTTAGTAGTTTGTCTCTTTCACGTCCACCAGCAGTTGATTTGTGTTGATTATGGTGCATATTTAAGGTTTTGCACTGCAATATACACTCACCTAAAGGATTATTAGGAACACCATACTAATACTGTGTTTGACCCCCTTTCGCCTTCAGAACTGCCTTAATTCTACGTGGCATTGATTCAACAAGGTGCTGAAAGCATTCTTTAGAAATGTTGGCCCATATTGATAGGATAGCATCTTGCAGTTGATGGAGATTTGTGGGATGCACATCCAGGGCACGAAGCTCCCGTTCCACCACATCCCAAAGATGCTCTATTGGGTTGAGATCTGGTGACTGTGGGGGCCATTTTAGTACAGTGAACTCATTGTCATGTTCAAGAAACCAATTTGAAATGATTCGAGCTTTGTGACATGGTGCATTATCCTGCTGGAAGTAGCCATCGGAGGATACATGGTGGTCATAAAGAGATGGACATGGTCAGAAACAATGCTCAGGTAGGCCGTGGCATTTAAACGATGACCAATTGGCACTAAGGGGCCTAAAGTGTGCCAAGAAAACATCCCCCACACCATTACACCACCACCACCAGCCTGCACAGTGGTAACAAGGCATGATGGATCCATGTTCTCATTCTGTTTACGCCAAATTCTGACTCTACCATCTGAATGTCTCAACAGAAATCGAGACTCATCAGACCAGGCAACATTTTTCCAGTCTTCAACTGTCCAATTTTGGTGAGCTCGTGCAAATTGTAGCCTCTTTTTCCTATTTGTAGTGGAGATGAGTGGTACCCGGTGGGGTCTTCTGCTGTTGTAGCCCATCCGCCTCAAGGTTGTGCGTGTTGTGGCTTCACAAATGCTTTGCTGCATACCTCGGTTGTAACGAGTGGTTATTTCAGTCAAAGTTGCTCTTCTATCAGCTTGAATCAGTCGGCCCATTCTCCTCTGACCTCTAGCATCAACAAGGCATTTTCGCCCACAGGACTGCCGCATACTGGATGTTTTTCCCTTTTCACACCATTCTTTGTAAACCCTAGAAATGGTTGTGCGTGAAAATCCCAGTAACTGAGCAGATTGTGAAATACTCAGACCGGCCCGTCTGGCACCAACAACCATGCCACGCTCAAAATTGCTTAAATCACCTTTCTTTCCCATTCTGACATTCAGTTTGGAGTTCAGGAGATTGTCTTGACCAGGACCACACCCCTAAATGCATTGAAGCAACTGCCATGTGATTGGTTGATTAAATAATTGCATTAATGAGAAATTGAACAGGTGTTCCTAATAATCCTTTAGGTGAGTGTATAATATGACTGTATTTATAGTCTATATAGGTTCATTTACTGAAGTGCTGTAGTCTTTTTTAAAATGTTGTCTTGTGTTTCTTCATTTATTGTTACTGTGTTTTTTTATGATACTGTTTGTTATTCTCAGACAGTGTGTGGATGTGTTACTGCAAATAAACTACTGATCAAATTACTGTACATAAATAAATCAAACCTCATGCCCGTCATCAACAAAGGAAGAAGAGATGGTCCAGATGAGCTTTCATTCTTTTAGTTAAAGCTTAATTAATATGGACATACAAGTAAAAATAAAGAAATATTAATACCAGATGTTGTATCAATAGAAAGTATAAACAACAACATAAATTGTCTGTAAATGTCTAGAACCGGCCCTGAAAATCAGACAAAACAAAGAAATAAATCTGGTAGATCAAAGCGACAAGCGTGATGCGTCGACATGGAAATATGGATGTGATGCATTGTATTTCTGTTCAGTTCTTAATAAAGAACAAAAATAGTCTGTTTAAAATCTACCATGATAAATAAGTAAATAAATCTCAAAATCTCCAGTGAATGCTTTGCAAAAAAATGCATGTTTCCCTATAATGATCAAAGGATTGAGATTAGAAATGAAATTGGTCTTCGATTCTGAGCCGACCCTCTGGAGGATACAGATAACACTCATGTCCCGGGCAGAAAATGAGTTTCATTCACACCTACTGAGACTCAAACCCGTGACCTTCAGGTTACAAGTCCGACTCTCTAACTATTAGGCCACAATACAAATTCTGATTTATTGAATCACATGACCTTCATTATTTCCAGCTGAATATTCTATTTCACTCAGAAAGATGTTACATTAAAAAAGTCAAATGTTATTAAAAAAATTCTGTTCATATTGCTAAGTATTTCAGAGTAAATATAATAAAAGAAGAGCTTCTAGTGTTACCAGGTCAGTTACATTCTTAAAGATCTGCAAAATGTTGTTGAGAAAAGATGCTGAATATCTCTGGATGCTGAACACACTCCAGAACCTTGAGATGCTGCTGCAGTTCCTCTCTGTCTCTCTCTCTCTGCTGGACGTCTGCTGCAGTGTCTGTCACACAGCTGAAGCTCTGAGAGCTCGTACTGTGAGATGGATGTGCCTCTAACCTTTGGCTGAACCGTGTGGATCCTGGTGCTTCTCAGACAGCAGAAAGAAAGAGAGCATTCTTCCTCGTCCATACACTAACCCGTCTATCTGACAGAACCGCAGCAAGAGATACTTACAACAGCAACAACACACATTAACTCCCTTCATCAGTCTCTTTAAGAAGACTGTAGGCTTGTGTGCAGCTTCACCTGATCCTGATCCTGTTCCCATTGACTTCTGTCTGCCTGTCAAAAAGGTATATAATAAAATGATATGAATAACACATTACATTCTCTTTCAAAGTGTGTAGTGCCAGCTGAATGTTGTGAAGGCCTCAAACTAGATTTTGAGCAGGTGAAATTTCAACGGACAAGATGTGATGTCACAGTCTGTGGCGCTTTTTTAAAAACATAAATATAAGAAATAATAATAAATCCAAAACATAGTCTGTTCCACATTCCTGCAACGCTGCGAACTCACAGATGTGTTGTTTTAATTTTAATCGGAGAAATGATTCTTCCATCCAGTCGTAGCATTCTTCGACGGTCTCAATATTTCATGCTTCTTCTAGTTCTTCTGCTCATGTTTGATGCAAGGCTAAATTTAGTCTCTCATGTAAAAATAAAGCGGTGAGCTGCAGGTGTGTCTGATGTTTCTCAGCGCTCTGATAATGGAGAGCGGGTCGGTGAAGTGAGTAAAGAGGATGATGGATGGGAGAGTAAAGATGGGTGGAACTAGACATGTCCAAAATGACACAAGTTTGTATAGGTTAGTGACAAGCATTTTTTTTTGTAATGTTACAGTCTGTCTGTATTTGATGTTTACTGTGCAGTGATGTACTAATATTTAATGTTGAGCGAGAGTTTGGACCAATGAGATTTTGTGGTGGGCATGATGTCACAAAAATAGAAGTATGCCAACAAAATCTAGTTGTCCAGTTGGTGATGCTTTCCTGTAGCTCAGTGGTTAGAGCATGGCACTAGCAATGCCAAGGTCATGGGTTCGATCCCAGGGATTGCACATACTCCGATACAAATGTATAGTATAATGCAATGTAAGTCGCTTTGGATAAAAGCGTCTGCCAAATGCATAAATGTAAATGTAAATGATGCTAAAAGTTAATTCAGTTTTAAAGGAAACAGATGAACGTGAATCTGGCAACATTTTATATTACATTGGTTGTTGTACGTATTGCAATGAATTGTCTGCTGAGTGGCGCTAAAGGGCTCTATCACATTTGAAAATAAAGTAGAACCTACACTAAACCTGACCTTAAGCCTGACCGAACACAAACATGAGAGATAAACACATTTGCTGAAGCAACCAATGTCATTTTAGCTGCTTCATGCAGTCTCTGATCTCTTTTATCATGATGGTGTTTCACAGACTCGAGCGAGAGCAGTGCTGTATCAGCTGAACTGACGAGCAAGTTTACTGTCAGAAAAGACACTCGTATGGAGCTGATTATGTGATGCAAACATGAAAATATTAGTTTACAAATCATGCACTATAGTAAAAGTTAAGGTCATAACATACAGTGGTATTGTGCAAAGAACCACATGAAAACAATCAGTAATCAATAATCTGCCACTGTAATAGTTTGTGTGAAAAGGAATGAAAGTTGTTGGTGTTTTACTGCCTCTAGTGTTCATCATGTCATCTGAAACTGCAGTGAATTGTGTGTGTTTTGTGTTGCACAGGAGTGTTCCAGCTCACAACTATCACTTGTTTAACTTGTAAGTTATAGTGTTGCTTATTTTTCAAGACGTGTTCATGTCTAAACCCTGCAGATCATGAGGTGTTGTTAGATATAACCAGCTGTTCTCCTGCTGCAGTGGTGATCGTGACAGAGAGATTAGCTGCTAATTACTGCACTAAAGTCAATTAGCTGGATTACTGTTAGGAGTGTGTATGAATGATGGCTGTCTGATTTCACAATACCTCTTCATGAAAACTGTACAGTAATTAGATGTAGCTGGAAGCATGATAATTGCTTGAAGAAGCACGTCCCACTGCAGACTTGATGTGGTTTTCTTTCAGATTGCTAGTTTATGAAAATAATCTTGAGATCGCCATGGTAACAGGTTGGGTCTGGTTTGCTCTGGTTCTGTTTTCATCTGGACACACCTGTTGACTTTGAAGCTAGTTCAGAAGTTTTCTAACATCAGCCTCGAGGTAAATGAGCAAACTCTTATGCAGCTGTTTGATTTGATCTGAAGTTTCTTGATGAACAGTATATAACTGTGAGAAGTTTTCCAAGTTACCAGAGCAGGACGGAACAGGATCATGCTGTGATGTGAGGATTTGCATAGAACAGATCAGCGTGTTTGATTCCATTGTGTGTCGAGTATAACACTTTACTGTGTAAGATTGAGATGATGTTCAGCTGACTGTACATCATGCAGTTTATTATATGACTACCGAATAAATGAAGCTGAAATTATTGTATTCTGTGAGAAGAGAGTGAGTCGGAGTGATACGAGAGATGAAACTAGCTATAGGAAATCTGTTTAGTGGTCATTATAAAATAATAACGCTCAGTGCCTCGATTGACCACTCATAATCAAGTGTTCTAGAGAGCCACAATAATCTTTAATAATACAGTAAAATAAAGTATGCTCTGTAATGTACGGTGAATGTCTAAGAAAATGTGTGTAATTTTTACAGAAAAGACAAAAAATGCTACAGTAAAAACATGTTAATTGGTTAAGTGTAAGTCGCCTTACTATATATAGTAAAAACTGTAAAATTATTGTTAAATTGTAAGTTTAACATCGCATTGTCACTTTACTGTAAAGTACTGTGTACAAATGTGTGGTTTTTGCAAGTAAAACTATGAATTAATACATGATTAATGGTGAAACAGCAGATAAACAATCCAAACGAGAGAAAAGCAGAGAAACAAAATACAGGAACGATCAGAATTATCAGAAGCAAACAAAACTTCACATCAGTGAGTGAACAGAGGCTGGGTAATGACTAACTGCTGACTCTGAGCAGAGGATTGTGGGAAATGGAGTCCTAGAAGTCCAGAATTCAGATGATAGTGGTCTATAGAAGTGGATGTGACTCACTACATTCCCACAAATCACATTTAATTTTATTTAAATAGTTTCAGTAGAGGAATTTATTTTTATTTATGGAACATGGGTGTGTTTTGTGTTACTTTCTATGGTATTTATTTAATGTTTATTCCATTATTTTAGCTATGTGCTACTCTACTGGAATTTTTTTATTTGTGTGAGTAACAGCAGAATTTTTTTTAGGGTCATTATTGATAGAAGTGCTAGTTTTGATTGTTTAATTCATCATGCAGCCTTCCACCTATATTATGGTATTATCAGTGTATGTTAAGGTACAAAGCAGATTGTATTTGCCAGTAGGCTGGTACAGTATATTAACATTTTATCACTTATATGTTCAGTTATGAACTGTAAAATATACCTGCACTGAAATGCCTGGAACATTATCATCATTTTACAGTTATCACCTTCAGGTTTGTGTAGAGACGCTTCACTCCAGAATCTCCTGCTATTCAGATCATCATCTCGTAAACAGAGTGAACCCAGCATGAGAAAATCTCTGCGTTGTTTTTGCTTTAGTAACTTTACTGGGTTTCTCTGTTGTGCCGGACTGGATCCTCCTGCTGAGCACAACAAAGCCGGGGAAGTGGTAAACTTGGCCACGGATGCGTGAGAATGGCCTGTGTTATGTCATTAAAACGTCCGCCGGGAGCAGAGGCGCAGAAAAAAGGAAACATCTTTTGATTGTTTAGGGAAACAATGCGGACACGCACCGGGACGCATTCCATGCACAGCAGCAAAGCGGACGCATTCCAGCGACTAATGGAGTGGCCCGGGGCGACCTGCACCGCTGTTTACCACTGTGAAAGATCAGGCGTCTGCCAGAAGCTACTGTGTGTTTTTGGCAGGTTGAGCGCGTTCATTCGGTGAATCTGTGAGCTCTACACCACACACAGATGATCTTATGATGGATGTTTCTCTCTTTAATATTCTTTATATGTGTTTGGACTGGTTGAGTGGTTTATCAGGCACAATAAATGGTTGTGAAATCTTCCACAGACCTATAAAATACTGCTGGCCTGTTCTGGAGGTTTTTATATTTCTTGTCATATTCATTGTGTAATGATGATTTTGCATTACCTGGTCTCTATTTAAGAACTAAAATATTAATACTTATCATTAGAATATCAATTCAATAACATAGTTTGAGATATAAATTTTCCCTCATTCCTGAATCAGAGACTTATTTTCACACATTTGTTTTTCTTCTTCCTGAAAGACTGTGAAATCTTGATGCTGCAGCTTTATTATAGTGTAATTTTAGCTTTGTTTGTTTGGCAAAGCATAAAAAAAGTTATATATGCCAGAAAATATTTCTTAGAAACTCTCCTTTTCCAGGAATTATTGTGTGTCTTTTCCTCAGATCCTAAAGCTCAAGTGTAACTCCAGCTAATCTCCACCCAAGTTGTTCTTTCTGGACTATAAAAGCATTTGGTAGATCTCCGCTATTTTGAGGAAGGATTGTAAAATGCACTAAAATAAATGAGCTGCTTGATTATGTAATAATTATAGCAGTATAAAACTGTGAGTACGTAACCTGCTTACGCCTCTGAGGGAGGAAAACACATGCAGCACTGAAGGTAAATCCCAAATGTCAGGAATAATTAGCATGGATACTCGCCTGAGAAAGAGATTTACCCGGGATGACGGCCGCTTACACCAAGCCTGTTAGAGAGAGAGAGAGTGTGATGTTTATTTCTCTCTCTCCGGTCTGAAATAAGCAGTGGAATAAGCTTTGATTTGCGCTGTCAGAGAAGGTCATTTCCTGCTGTGTTGTTGATTTTCATCTTGGATTTTCTCTATTGTAATGCCAGAGGTTTCTCTGAGAAACGCTGGTATAAACACTGAAAACTACACACTTTAACCATGTAGATCTCAGTGAAGTAGACTGGTGTGTGATAACCATGTGTGTGTGTGTGTTGCAGGCGGTGACCGGCAGGAGTTTCTCTGACAGGGACTTCAGAGCTGGACTCGACAACGGCATCTTACTTTGCGAGTGAGTAACACACACACACATTTAAAGGGATAGTGTGCCCAAAAATGTAAATTCTGTCATCATTTACTCACGTTTTCTGTCTTTTTTGGAACAAACAATTCACAAAGTGAGTGAGAACTGGGCCTGTCGAGCCAAAATCACAAAAAAACACCATAAAATACAATATACTATAAATGTAGTGTAAATATAAATAGGCCATACAATGTTTTGGTAGATTACAAATAAATATGCTTGCTATGAACATGTTGTCAGCACATAAAGTGGATCTTAATATGTTATTGCTCAGATTAATGGAGCGTTATAATTTCACTCAGAAATGAACGTTCAGTGAAGGACATTGAGCTCTAATGATGTTTGATCCCGATGCAGAAGAAATCAGGTCTGAATGAGTAAATGATGACAGAATTCTCAGTTTTGGTGCACTATCCCTTTAAGGAACTGTTGATATCATATATTAAAATTGATATTGCTGTCCTAAAATTATTTAGGAGCATTAAAATAGACACAAATGGAAAAAAAGGCCATGAATATTGCTGTGTGGATCTGTTTTTGGCAGAATGTGATTTATTTGAGTTCATATGATCTACATTTGTTCTGTAGACTTTGATATCTGGTCAAATCCAGTCACTGTTTGAGGCGTTGTTGAGATCTTTAGGAGTTACACGTGTGAAAACGGGCTCTTTTTCTCAGGGTGAAGCTGCAGGAAATGTCTCCGTTCATATAGTCTTGTTTGAGTAGAGCAGAAGCTTTGATGGCCAGTTTTCACCAGCGTCGTTTACCATTAGACTAATTGTTAACAGCAGTGTTTGTGTTGGAAGACTTCAGAGCTCTCCTGACTACTTCTCATTACACATGTAATGCTCGAGTTATGACACTGTCATCACTGTCTGTCACACACACATGCACATACAGATACACACACACACACACACACACACACTTTACATTGTTCTTAATATAATCTAATTATAATCACTACCCTTATCAATCATCTCACTTCACTTGTCATTGTGATAAAGTCTAGTCCAGTTTGGAGCTCATTTTGAAGATCTGCCCTCTCAGGCAGGAAAGATCAGTCCGACTGACATAAAAAGACAACCAATCACAGTTAGACATTCCAGGTCAGGTGGATCTGAAATCAAACACAGCTCTGAGAACAAACTGACTGGATCTGCCCTATAAGTGTGCTCAAGGATATGTGTTTTCTTGAGAAGTATCTCAAAACTCTTCTGTATATTTCAAGTATAGCTGCACGATTATGAATAAATTGAGAGTCATGATTTTTGTTTCAAGTAGAGATCACGATTCTCCCACGATAAACAGACAACTAAACAAAATAATGCAATTTACTAGAGTTTCGGGCAAAATGTTAATTGCTGAAATTTAAAATGATTTTAAAAAATCTGAATGAATTATTTTTTAAAAATCAGTGTGAGTGAATGATTCAATGACTCTCTCATAAATGCTTCACTTGGTTCATTACTGGATGAATCCGCGTTTTTAAATGAATGTCTTGAATAAATTATTCAATGATAGATAGATTTTTAACAGTCACTGTCGTGGAGAAAGTTCAGGAGTTCCAGAAGTCAAAATAAGACTTTATTGGACAAATCCACAAAGCCGAATTAGTCTCAGGCCAGGACGCTGTTCTTAAACATTTTTCTTATCTGCTGTTTGGGAATTACCGTGCAATTTAATAAATTTTTTTAAGATTCACCCCACCTGTTTCCCACAATTAATTCATACTCCTTTCATCTTTGTCTTTAATTGTGTAATCCTGTCAGTTTATAATCAACCGTATCCCAGAGGCAAGATGCCCTAATCATTTTTATTTTAACTTTTTTAAATGATGACAGTCAACACAAGATGCCTTCAGGAGACACGTGTATTCCACACCTCTCAATGATGGTCTGATATCTTCTTTGGTCTTTCACAGCCGTCTGTTGTTTGATGGAAATCCCCTGACTTTGTCATAATTATTTCTCACAGCTTCATAAAACTGCTTCTACAGTTGTTTATTATATATTGAATAAAAATACTCTGACATTTGTCGCCACCTACTGGTGTATCGATGTAATCAGTACAATCGATATTTGAAACAGCAATTACTTTCAAAATAATTTGCTCCATTTTGACAAATCTGAACTATGAACTTTTTATCCCAGTTCTTCTGTGATAACTTGAATATTTGTAACACAGAAATAATAATGTTACTGTGTGGTTGAAAACACTGTTTCATATTCATGACAACGTCTCTCTCTGGATCAGCGCCAACACAGGTCTGAATGATCCGGTGTGATTTTGTCAAAGATTTGATAGACACGGGTGAATCGTTGTCATTTAGAAATGAGATTGTGTGGGTGTTTGAATCGAGATTGCGATCTTTTAACGATTAATCTCACAGCTCTAGTTTCAAAGGACTTTTCTGAGGAACTCCAGTGAGGAATTTTTTTAGTTTGTTTTTATCACATTTTATCCAACATTTCTTATTTGTATATTCAAAAAATATTTAAAACTATCTCATAATTTTCACAACATCAACATACTAAAAACGGAAAAGTTTATCCTTTGCATTTTTTGCATACAGACAACAAAACAATCCCTGTTCACACGGATCTGTGAAAATGACTTAAAATGCTGTATTCTGCTGCCTGGCCAGTAGATGGTGATGTTTTTTGTCGTTTACACGGATATGATAATGGTATCATTTTTAAAAACGTGCACTTTGAATTTCCCCAAAACGCTGTTATCGTGTAAATGAATGGCCAATACGCATTAAAAGGTTTTCTGTTTTTAGTTGAAAACGTTGCATAAACGGCCCCTAAGATTTTTTTTAGCAATGAAAGTTTCGGAGATTTTGAGAGGACTGTATCCAAACACATCTGAACACATTGGTCAAAAATAGATGTGTTTTCAGTATACTTTCTTTTAAATATTACAACAGTAGCTTATTTTGTTCATTTTCAGTAAAACCACAGCATTTTGTTTTCAGTAAAACACCAATATGCTTTATTAAAACACTTAAATTAGCCCAAGTTCAAGTCTATATTAAACTATTGTTTAGTTTACATTTACATTTACAACACTAAAGTAAATTACCTTCCAAAATTATTATTTGCATATTATTGCCTTTTTGTTACACAAATGTGAATTTGTTAAACCTTACCCTGTAGTTCTGTAAACGAAGTAAAGGTTTTAATGAAATTCCCAGTATGTTATACTTCAATTTCATAAGAGATTGATACTTTTGAATAGAATAATGATATTTGCAATATTTTTGCTGATGTCATCTTTAATTTTTAAAAAATATATAATTTCAATATACACTAAATATTGAAATTCCGCTCACTATTTATCTGAATCGTCTCATAATGGTAATATTCAGTTGCTCAAACACATGATGAACTGCTATCATAATTGTCATTAACGGGGTGTTGATGTGCTCAATGGCGCCCCCTCCTGCTGGTGGCGCTCTACTTCACCTCTGCCTCAGAAACGACCCTGTCCACACAATACATTCATCATGTTTCGGAATATTTCACTGGAAAGTATAGTGTTTTACTATTCAACAATTACTTAGTCTCATCCTCAGACAACACGCTCACGGACCGCTGGATGAACGTCTGATGCACACAAAATGGGAAACACTTTAGGGGTTTTGAAGTCATCATCTGATTGGATAAATTCTCCAGGATTTCCGGGAGACGTGTGTCACGTTCTTAAATGGTCCATCTGGAAACAAAGCTGCCGGGATGCCAAACCCCCTCATGGAGAAAGAAAACTGTCGTGTTTACAACTAAACATGAGGCTGAACAAAACGAGCTGTGATTGGTTGCTTTACATGTCAGTCAGACGGTCCTTGACCAATGAAAGCTAGAGTCCAGACCTCTATGTCTGACTATGCAGAACTAACGTTTATTTGACTAATTTATTATTGTGCTCATGTATAGGTCATATTCACTCGAGTATGTTTTTATCATGACTGCTCTATGAGAGGTTACTGATGGTTATTACACTTCACCTCTGATCTGACTATGATCCCTCTATTGTATTATAAAACAATGGAGGCTTCATAGAGATGCTGTGGTGTGTGTGTGTGTGTGTGTGTGTGTGTGTGTGTGTGCTGAAGGTTAATCCTCTGGACAGCAGGAAGTTTAAGGACCCTGTACAGTCACACACTCACATACGGTTTTAATTCTGCTCTTCAGTTAGTACGGTTGATGTTTTCAGGTCAAGGCTAATATAAAAGCGTGATTTATGATCTTTTACATTGGCGTGTCGTTAGCGTGACTTCTGTGTGTCCGGCCTGTGGAAGTCCTCGCGTCTGATTCCTTTAAGATGTTCCAGGTGCATCCTCAACATGAAACACACACACTTCCTTCATATTTTACTACAGAAATGCATTTATTTTCCTCTCTTTTCTGAAACTTGATAGCCGTTTTAATTGCACATGTTATTGTGTATCAGATCATGTTTCATCTGTGAAGTGTTTTGTCCTTCAGGAGCTGGACACTGTTGAATTTAGTGTCCTTGTCTTCAGCCAGAGTCCTAAACTGCACATTGACTAGTAAAATAAAATGTTTTTTTTATTATTTAAATGAACAGAATCATATTATTTTATTTGAATCATCCTGACATAAAGGCCGTGACACACCAAACCCTCTTCAAAGAACTATCAGTTTTCACCTCACGTCATCTTTACACCTTATTTCTGTCTCTGTCTCTCTAACAAGACATCTTACTCAACCACAAGAAAAAGAGTTTGTTTGTAACTTTTAATTCCTATTTGGAAGGTTATCAGTGTCTAAAGACCGCCTGACAGGTGAGGTAACCTGATCGTGATTGCAGACAGATGATCCCTGAGAGTGAAGACTGATGTGATGTTTCTCTCTCTCTCAGACTGCTGAGCTCGATCAGACCGGGTCTGGTGAAGAAGATAAACAGGCTGCCCNGGCTTCATAGAGATGCTGTGGTGTGTGTGTGTGTGTGTGTGTGTGTGTGTGTGTGTGCTGAAGGTTAATCCTCTGGACAGCAGGAAGTTTAAGGACCCTGTTCAGTCACACACTCACATACGGTTTTAATTCTGCTCTTCAGTTAGTACGGTTGAAGTTTTCAGGTCAAGGCTGATATAAAAGCGTGATTCATGATCTTTTACATTAGCGTGTCGTTAGCGTGACTTCTGTGTGTCCGGCCTGTGGAAGTCCTCGCGTCTGATTCCTTTAAGATGTTCCAGGTGCATCCTCAACATGAAACACACACACTTCCTTCATATTTTACTACAGAAATGCATTTATTTTCCTCTCTTTTCTGAAACCTGATAGCCGTTTTAATTGCACATGTTATTGTGTATCAGATCATGTTTCATCTGTGAAGTGTTTTGTCCTTCAGGAGCTGGACACTGTTGAATTTAGTGTCCTTGTCTTCAGCCAGAGTCCTAAACTGCACATTGACTAGTAAAATAAAATGTTTTTTTTATTATTTAAATGAACAGAATCATATTATTTTATTTGAATCATCCTGACATAAAGGCCGTGACACACCAAACCCTCTTCAAAGAACTATCAGTTTTCACCTCACGTCATCTTTACACCTTATGTCTGTCTCTGTCTCTCTAACAAGAAATCTTACTCAACCACAAGAAAAAGTATTTCTATTTGGAAGGTTATCAGTGTCTAAAGACCGCCTGACAGGTGAGGTAACCTGATCGTGATTGCAGACAGATGTGGAAACCTCCACTGATCCCTGAGAGTGAAGACTGATGTGATGTTTCTCTCTCTCTCAGACTGCTGAGCTCGATCAGACCGGGTCTGGTGAAGAAGATAAACAGGCTGCCCACTCCTGTAGCTGCTCTGGTAAGAGTTTATAGTTTCCATCTCTCTAAACATCTCTGAGTTTGTTTTATATTATGCTTAAAAGTTCTCCCAAACCCATTCAGAGTTTTGCACTGATAATTAACAAGACAAAGAATCATTAGGTCTTTTCATATGTTTGGCTCTGGACCAGGGCTTCATAACCCCGGGTCAAGTGCAGTACTAACCCTGCTTCTAAATAACTGAAACGTTCATCTGCCGGGGGTTAAAAGCAGGGTTTAGAATAATAATAACCCGGGGTTAAGACAAGCAGTGTGAAAAGCCCTATTATCATTTGAAATGAAGAAGAATAAATTCTGTTTCTACTCCTGTTCTATTATTTGTGGCACTGATCATGTGAGATGTTTCCTGTCTCTGACACACAAGATGCTGTTATCGGAACATTTTCAAATCATGCTCAAATCATTCACTTCCACTTTGTCAAATCTCATTGCAGCTCTCTAATGTGTAAACAAACCTTGTTTCCTGACGGACTAGTAAAAGTGTTCACTGACTCCAGCAGTCAGATCAGAATCAGGTTTTGCTCACCATTAAACTGTTCATCATACACCATTCAAAAGATTAAGATCAGTAAGATCAGAGTTCATTTTATTTTATGAAAGAAATTAATACTTTTAGTTAATACGGATGCATAAATTGATCAAAAAAGTTTCAGTAAAGACAATTATAATCTTAGAAATTAAAATAAATCTGTTCTTTTGAACTTTCTATTGATTAAAGAATCCTGAAAATAAAATGTATCACAGTTTCCACAAAAATCTTCAACATTGATAATAATCATAAATGTTTCTTGAGCACCAAATCATCATATTAGAATGATAATATAATTTATATTAAAGTGTAATTTATTCCTGTGATCAAAGCTGAATTTTCAGCATCATTACTCCAGTCTTCAGTGTCACATGATCCTTCAGAAATCATTCTGATATGATGATTTGCTGCTCAAGAAACATTTAATGTGTACAATTGTACAAAATATTTGAGTACAATATATTTTCAGGATTCTTTGATGAATAGAAAGTTCAAAAGAACAGCATTTATTTGAAATCTAATCTTTTGTAACATTATAAATGTCTTTACTGCCACTTTTGAATGATTTAATGCGTCCCTGTTGAATAAAAGTATTAATTTCTTTAATTTCTTTTCAAAAAAATTTAAATAAAAATTCTTGCTTCTCCTGAAAAAAAAGTACACAACTGTTTTCAACATTGATAATAATCATAAATGTTTCTTGAGCATCAAATCATCATATTAGAATGATTTCTGAAGGATCATGTGACACTGAAGACTGGAGTAATGATGCTGAAAATTCAGCTTTGATCACAGGAATAAATTACACTTTACTATATATTCACATAGAAAACAGCTGATTTACATTGTAATAATATTTCAAAATATTCCTGTTTTTACTGCATTTTTAATTACATAAATGCAGTCTTGGTTAGCAGACGAAACTTCTTTTAAAAACATTAAAAATCGTACCGATCCCAAACTTTTGAACGGTAGTGTATATTCACATAGAAAACAGCTGTTTTACATTATAATAATATTTCACTGTTTTTACTGTATTTTTGAAAAAACATTAAAAAATCTTAAACTTCTGATGATACATGAATGTTTTGTGGAAATATTCTGTGTTGGTTTAATCTATGAAGTGAGCTGCTGTGAAGAAGTATTTCTGGTCATGAGACTCTCACGCTGTGGTGCGTTGAATTCATTTTTCCCTCTGAATTGTGTTAAATCATTTTTATTGCTGTTTACCTGAGGATATAAGAACAGAAGTAAATCATTCTGCTGTTAGGAAGCCGTTTCAGCGTCCAGCATAAATGACTCTCAGACACAAATATTTGTCTGAACTATGATAACATTTACATTTACATTTACATTTATGCATTTGGCAGACGCTTTTATCCAAAGCGACTTACATTGCATTATACTATACATTTNTGTTTACCTGAGGATATAAGAACAGAAGTAAATCATTCTGCTGTTAGGAAGCCGTTTCAGCGTCCAGCATAAATGACTCTCAGACACAAATATTTGTCTGAACTATGATAAAAATTTAAATGTTTCTGAAGACATGACCGTTTTGAAAGTTTATATCATTCACCGCATCTCTGGGAAAATCTCTTGATGTTTATATAGAAAACATCTCTCTGAATGGTCAAAGAATCCGGCGTCAGAGTCTGAGCGTTCACCTAACCCTTCGACAGAGATCAACATCTGCTAGGAATCTGATCTTGGGTTTCTTTGTGGCACAAGTTTGGTAGTTGGATGTTGCCAGAGCTGCATGCGTGTGCTTTCAGAGGCGGATATTTAGTCAAAATGTCAAACTCTATATTGAGTTCAAATCACGCTGAGGTTTCAGGCTAATGAATGTGCCTCTTGTTTTCTTTAAGGGTGTTCTTTCATTTTCGCCCTCCACCTCCTTTTGTCCTCTCACATCAGTGACGAGTCCCAGAATGCAGTGCGCTCCTCTGCTGTGAGTGAATGAAAACAAGTGTGCACTACAGAGAGGAGCGACTCGCCTTTCATTTCACGACTCGGGCGCAATAGAAATCTTAATTGGAGTTTGAAGGACAGACATTCTTAAATAGCAGGTGTTAATCAGCCAGCGTTCTGAAGGAAGTTTGGTTTGGCTGGGCCGTTTCCTTTCTCCTCCATCATCCACTCCTGGATCTCTGCTCTTATCTTCCACCCCTCCTACGGCTCGTAACAGGCATGGGTAATTACACACCGGCATTCCTCAAATCTCTCTCTATCGCTCTCCGCCTGGTTTCCTCCATGTCTCGTTGTGATCCCAGAGCTGCAATTACACCGCAATATCTTACTGCATATTAAAGCCCTGGAATGCCTCCGTTATATCAGACAAGATCTCTCATGTTTGCATTACATTAACTCTGACTGTAGTCAATCACCTACTGAGATACGTATATGATGCACGCTCGATGCGAAAGATGTTACAAATGGTAGGCGTCAACATTATTACAATAAATTAAAGTCGCCATGAAAGCAAAATGGACAATTCTTGTTTTTTATGTAATATTGCAGTATTTATTCATGCACTTCATCGTTTTAAATTCATTGTTCCTCATAATCTTGAATCAGAATATCTTCTCCTCACTCTTGCAGCATCTCTTCTCTGATGACGAGGGCGGGGCAACCTGTCACTCACATGAGATCCACCAATAGCAAACCACAACCATCCAATCAATTCCCCACAGACAGAATCAAACAATTGTTCTAGTTCCAGAAGTGTTTCACTTGGATATACGGCACAATAGGGAAGAAAAGACTTCTGTTTCATGCTGACTTTAAATAAAATATAGTAATATTATATTTAATGCAACATTTAGTTCCGGTCCTTAAAGCTGATTGGACAAGTGTTTGTCGTTCTAAGAGTGCTGACAGATTGTCCGTCTGGGCATTAGTGATTTTTCAGTGACCCTTTCTGCATGTTACACCGATACCCCAGTAGTTGACGACAAGTGACTGTCTTCATTTGAATCATTCACTGAATTGATTCTTTCAAAAGCACTGATTCATTCAGGAAAGAGTCATTGAATCATCCATTCAAAGGATTTGTTCAAACATGTTGATTCATTAAGGAACAAAACAAGTGAGTAAAGTTTCTTTATGAGTGTCACTGAATCATTCGCTCAACCAATTTATTCAAAAAGGCGTATTCATTAAAGCGATTGTAGTTTTTTTTTATTGTATTAAAGCATAAAAATACCATAATATGTTTGCAGATATTTAGGAAACATGCTTAGCTCACATACTTGTTTCTCTGAATAACAATTTTACAGTTGTTCTACTTTTGAAATGTGCGTTTTGTGTCAGAATGTCTGTCTTTGTTTTGGTCTGTGATCCCGCCCTCTAGTATTTGGACACCTCAGGTTACCAGTTGGTGGAAAACACCGCGTATTGCAGCCATGGAAGCCAGGATCAGAGATCGCAGATTCTACCCGACCTTAAAAGCGTCCATCTAAAAAGCTCTGTGACCTATAAAATGTGGATAAATCAACTCATCAACTTACTCTGCACTTTATGTTGCCAGTTGCACTCGTTTCTGTTGTGTGTCCTCAATCTGGCAACCTGCGCAAGCGTTGAGTCTGAGGAGAAGGGGCGAGGAAACAATTATCTCCAATATTTAGAATTTGGACTGCATTACCTATTTCAACCACTAGCTGTCAATATTACAGCTTTAAGAAACAAAACACTTTTCTTAGAGACACATTACGGGTAAATCTGCTGTGGCTTCATTTGTAATTATTTTTATTGACTAGAAAAACAGACATTCAAGACAGTATACACTACCGTTCAAAAGTTTGGGGTCAGTAAGATGTTTTAATGTTTTAAAAGAAGTATCTTCTGCTCACCAAGCCTGCATTTATTTGATTAAAAATACAAACAAAAACAGTAATATTGTGAAATATTATTCCAATTTAAATCAGCTGTTTTCTGTCAATATATAGTAAAGTAATTTATTTCTGTGATCAAAACTGAATTTTCAGCATCATTACTCCAGTCTTCAGTGTCACATGATCCTTCAGAAATCATTCTGATATGATGATTTGATGCTCAAGAAACATTTATGATTATTATCAATGTTGAAAACAGTTGTGTACAAATTTTTTTCAAAATTCTTCGATGAATAGAAAGTTCAAAAGAACAGCATTTATTTAAAATAGAATATTTTCTAACATTATAATTGTCTTTACTGTAACTTTTGATCAGTTTAACTCATCCTTGATGAATAAAAGTATTGATTAATTTTATTTCTATCCCCCAAAAATAAAATTAAAATTCTTACTGACCCCAAACTTTTGAACGGTAGTGTATGTCAAACATGTAAGTTACTCAATATTAATATCAGCACAGCTCCTTGTGATATATTGCTTAAATATTTCATTTAAGAAATGCAACACAATAGAATCTCTTGACCAGTAACAATAACCAATAATTAGTAATGGCCATTACTGATGAGGAATATGAAAAACGACAAATCATCACTTGCACCAGATTCAAACACGCCCAAAAACGACAAAATGTTTATATCTTGAAATAATCTTCACAGAAAGGCGTGACATTTTAACACTGGATCTCATGAGACAAACAGTGAAAGCAAATGCATCAGTGAAAACAATAATGGTAAATTAATTTACCAGTGAGTAATATATTGGACACTGAAAGATATCAATACAAATCTAATTCAAATTCAAACATTTTACCCAATGTAATATATCAGCCCAATATTTGTATTTTTATGCTTGGAGTATTACATTGTCAGCTTATCAACAAATGTTGTCGGATCGATTGTGAATAAAGTCTGAGAAATCCTTTTTTTTATTGTAATATGCATACGGTCTCCTCCCTTTATAACGTCTCTGGGGTGATTTTGTTGTCAGATCATAAATTAAATGGATTACAAAGCGTTCTGGGCAGATATTACTGTGGTTTCCCTTAATCCATTTATTGTAAGATTTTAGCTTTAAGGCAAATTACACAACCGTGCAGATGTGTGTGTGATTCTGACACAACATGAAGCGTTTCAAAACAAAATGCCAAAGCCTGAATTATTGCAATCATTGCATTTCCAGACAGAATCAAGTCTGTCATCTTCTGAAATAATGAATTGGTTGCAGGTCTTTTTGGCACTTGAAGTGCAAAACAATTGTCAAGTGCAAACTGCACAAACATGCTGTTATCTGTTATCTCCCGCATCATAATAAAACAGCTCAACTCCTTCTTCCCTTTCCTGTTTTTTTGGCTAATGGGACTCCAGATTTCACAGTCTGCGGTAATGAGGGTCTCAAGTCCGTTGTTTTGCATAAACTCCTGTAATACAGCCGTGTTTTAGTTCCTGAAGCACATACCTGGAGTGTTTTCGAGATTTTGTCAGAGTTTACGTGAGGAACTTGAATAGATGGATGTTCTCAGCTCTTATCAAAATGGCCAGAGTTATGAATCATAATTAAAATGAATGCCGTACATAGCTTCAAGAGATTTTTCAAAGGTTCTGCCAAACATTTGAATCCTCTTAACAGTAAATTCAAACATAAATCTCACATATGTTTATAGCAACCATATTATTTGCAGACATTCTGTTGGAAACACAAAAGAGCTGAAAAGTCATTTTAGATCTAGAACATGTTTCCTACAGAAGGTTCTAAAACACTTTTATAAGAGTGTCCATTCCCTCCATCCGCTTCATCTGTCTGCTTCTCTCTGTTTCTCCAGCGCTGATGTTATGTCTGCGCGCCAGTTCCTCTTTATGCAGGTGTCAGCACATTGTTTGCGTGTCGGCTGTTATTCTTGGCGGGGAGGCTGTGTGGATGAAGGTGAAGGAAGATAGGGAGGAATTGTGTGCATGGGCTGCTACTTCACACATGCAGAAGAGTTCTCTCCTCTGAATGACCAGCTCTTGCAGCGCTGACAGGTGCAGAAACTCCAGTGCACAGTCATGCGTGTAATTGTACATGTTGAAATGCTGGTGACTTTCAGCTTTGGCACCGTTACATGTGTTCAGTTAGACTCAGTTCATCATATTTCTGCCCTTCTGAAGGAACTGTAACCCTCCTGTAAAGCAGCTTTATATCTCCATTCCCAGCGTGCAGCAGAACGGATCAGTGGAAACATGTTTCTTGTACTTGGCGCATCTCCGTCTGGCATTACCGTCGTCTGGGTTTGGCTCATGCCAGCAGTAACAGTAATGCAGGAGTGATTGACTGCCATTGTTTTTCTTGACTTTGGCTCGTCTCTTACTTCCAAAGAAGACTGGAAATATTAGCTATAGTTCAGTGTTGTCAGTTCTATGTTTCTCTATTTTAATATATCAGTGATGTTAGTAATAAGCAAGTAGCAATTCTCCTAGTTTCTCATAAACAAGGCTTCGAGGTGTGCCCGGACTGGAAGTTAGCAGGAAATGTATTGCTGAACTAATGCCCAAGAAGCAACAATCAGTTATTTCTGTTATTAACAACACAACTCACTGCTTAAAGGGTTAGTTCACCCAAAAATGTAATTTCTGTCATTAGTTACTCCCCCTCATGTCATTCCACACCTGTAAGACCTTCATTCATCTTCAGAACACAAATTAAGATATTTTTGATGAAATCCGAGNTTCTTGACTTTGGCTCGTCTCTTACTTCCAAAGAAGACTGGAAATATTAGCTATAGTTCAGTGTTGTCAGTTCTATGTTTCTCTATTTTAATATATCAGTGATGTTAGTAATAAGCAAGTAGCAATTCTCCTAGTTTCTCATAAACAAGGCTTCGAGGTGTGCCCGGACTGGAAGTTAGCAGGAAATGTATTGCTGAACTAATGCCCAAGAAGCAACAATCAGTTATTTCAGTTATTAACAACACAACTCACTGCTTAAAGGGTTAGTTCACCCAAAAATGAAACTTCTGTCATTAACCACTCACCCTCATGTCGTTCCACACCTGTAAGACCTTCGCTCATCTTCAGAACACAAATTAAGATATTTTTGATGAAATCTGAGAGGTTTATGACTCGTCCAATATAATCACAGGGAATAATGACAGGGAAGAGAAGAGATTGTTGAATAAAGTTGTTATTTTTGTTTTGTTTTTGCGCACAAAAAGTATTCTCGTCTCTTCATAACATTAAGGTTGAACCACTGCCGTCACATGACTGTTTTAACGATGTCTTTAGTACCTTTCTGGACCTTGAAAGTGTTAATTATATAAAGACGAGTCATAAACCTCTCGGATTTCATCAAAAATATCTTAATTTGTGTTCTGAAGATGAACGAAGGTCTTATAGGTGTGGAACGACACGAGGGTGAGCAATTAATGACAGAAATTCATTTTTGGGTGAACTATTGGACTAATGATGCATTAATATATGAGACTGAACTTGTGTTTTTAAGTTAGTTTGTATCATTTAAATTGAAATGATTTGTACAGTCAGTTTGATTATAGTTAAACATGTAAGGCATTTAAACTGATGTTGTACATTGTGTTTGGCTGCTGCGCTCCTTCCAGGATCAGGGTGAACAGGTTTATATCATTCCAGCGGGAGACAAAGTGGTATATTTGTCTAGAATCCGGCTGCAATGAGCTCTTCCAGGGAAGGATTAGTCTCTGGATTTGTTTATGAGTTCGTGAGGCTTTTCTTGGCTTGCTGATCGTCAGATATCTGGCTCTAATGTGATTCCTAGATCTCTAACGATGAGCGTGAGCCGCGGGTGTGAGTCGAGCAGGATCTGTGTTCGCTCATGAGTGTGTGTCAGTGTTTTCAGTCTTTATTTCTCTTTGTTGGCCTTAGATTTCTTTGGAGAAGTGAAACATCTTCCTGTGCACAGAACTAACAGTGTATTCTGTTGAGATCTCATGATGAACAGCTCTTGTGCGCAGTGAGCTCCTGGACAGCAGGGGGCAGTATTCTACAGAGAGTCTCATTCAAAAAACAAAACTGCATTTAGCAGAAGAACATTGTTTTGGTTGTGCTTTGGCTCTGTGCGGATGAATAAGGTTATCCTACTGCTCATAAAACATTCACTACTTGTTTTAAGAAATATAACCAGTTTAGAAGGAGGATAAAGATGTTACTGTAGTTTTACCCATTTACATTTACATTTATGCATTTGGCAGACGCTTTTATCCAAAGCGACTTACATTGCATTATACTATACATTTGTATCTGAGTATGTGCAATCCCTGGGATCGAACCCATGACCTTGGCATTGCTACTGCCATGCTCTAACCACTGAGCTACAGGAAAGCTCACAACTCATTAATAGACACAATATTATCTTGAGAATAAATTCATACCAATAATGATCTTCACAATAGATAATGCTTCACAGTGAACTCTGTTAGAGAGCTACATATGACAATTTATCTGTTCACTAAAACACTTTCTCACCTGTTGAGTCATAAAAACACCATCATCTCTGCGTCGCATCAAATCCCTCAGTTCTCGTCATCTCTTAAAGCCAAGCCGATGTTGATTCTTGTTTTATTACAAGCTTCTCTTTTCACCAGCAGACTCTCCTCTATTCGGCAAAAACATGTTTTGGAAGAAGGATTAATGATGTATTGACTCATTATTTAAATTTAGCTAATTCTGAACAGAAAAAGTTACACTGTTATACACTGTTTGTCCAAAAAAGTCGCTGTTTGGATTTAAATGAGCAAATACTTAAAGCGTTAGTTCACCCAAAAATGATATTTCTGTCATTATTACTCTCCCTCATGTCGTTCCACACCCGTAAGACCTTCGCTCATCTTCAGAACACAAATTAAGATATTTTTGATGAAATCCGAGAGCTTTATGACTCGTCTACAGGAAACAGCTTTCCTGTAGCTCAGTGGTTAGAGCATGGCACTAGCAATGCCAAGGTCATGGGTTCGATCCCAGGGATTGCACATACTCAGATACAAATGTATAGTATAATGCAATGTAAGTCGCTTTGGATAAAAGCGTCTGCCAAATGCATAAATGTAAATGTAAATGTCCATAGACTGCATATAATCAACACTTTCAAGGTCCAGAAAGGTACTTAAGACGTCGCTAAAACATTCATGTGACTGCAGTGGTTCAACCTTAATGTTATGAAGAGACCAGAATACTTTTTGTGCGCAAAAACAAAACAAAAATAACAACTTTTAACTGCTGTGTAGTAACATTTTAATTAATCGTTTGATACAGTGCGCTTATCGTGTGCATATTTACATTGTGCTTATATTTAAAAAACACTTGCATGTAATCACAGCTTGATTCATTTCTGTAAGTGCATCTGTAATTACACTGTGGACCCTTAACCCACCCGTAAACCTGTCCTTACTGTTCCTGTATCTCCTCAATAACAGCACAGGTGTTTTACAGTACAACATCAACACAATACACACACTGGACCAAATCATGTAAGTACATAGTAGATAAAAACACCTAATATAAAGTGGGACCCAATATTTAATAAACATAATATAGGCGATTAGTATTCGTATGTTCATCTTATGCTTTAATGTCAAAGTGATGAAGAAAACCTGATGATGATGTTCTTCAGCATGATCCATCTGTGCAAACAGTCACATGATCAATGCCACAAATTTGCTTATTTAATCAGTGACCTAGAAATAGTCCAGAATCTCAAATGTTTCTTTGTTTACAGGTTTAAATGAAAATCCCATATTTTCAAGGTGGTTTCAGACTTTTGGACCCACTGAATATTGCAAGACTTAAAATCTCAGTAAATAATTCGGTCTTAGGGTTCAGCGGACAGACTGAGGAGCGGTTCTGCAAACTTCTGCTGTGACAACATCGAAATATTGCTTTCATGTGTGTCTATATGTGTGTGTTATTGTTGTGTCGAAGGAGCCTGGTTCAGTTCTAGGGGCAGGGCTCTCTCTCTCTCTCTCTCTCTCACATGGGCGTGAGATAAAATGTCGTGTCCCTCCAAAACAAGAGAGTGACAACAATCGCTAGGGACAGGAAACTGTGCCACCCTTCCAGGTCCGCTGGAGAGAAGCTGAAGGGAGGGTGAGCTGGGAACCGGAGGAGAGCGGATAACAGAGCTCAGGTTGCATTCTTCAACAAAAGACCAGAGTCACCTGAAAGAGAGAGAGAGAGAGACATTCCTGCACCTGAGGAGGAGCGCTCAACAGGAGAGAGAGAGAGAGAGAGAGAGAGAGACAGGCGGAGGTGCCCAAAACCACTGGCGTCGCTTCGCCTCCCCTCTTGCTCTTTAACGGTGTGTGTGTGCAGTTAGTCCTGGCGCTGCATTCATGTGGGATCCGCTCACGTGTGTGTGTGTGTGTGTGTGTGTTTAGGATAATGTGGCGCTCTTCCTGAAGGGTTGTGAGGAGTTGGGTTTGAAGGGATCGCAGCTGTTTGATCCTGGAGATCTGCAGGACTCCTCCAAACGCTCCAACAAGTAAGATCAACCACTCGTTACACTCTGAGTGTGTGTGTGTGTGTGTGAGAGAGAGTGTGTGTGTGTGTGTGTGTGTGTGTGTGCGTGAGAGTGTGTGTGTGTGTGTGCTTGTTTACTTAGAAACACTGGATCTTGCTAAGACGTTGCTATAATTTGTTATGTCGCAATATGTTATTTGGACAGTGGAGCTCTATAAAAATTCCCAAATATTTTGGTTTCTAGTCAAAACAAGCTCATTAAAATTGATTGATGTATTATTAAGATTTTCTCACAAAACCTGATCATTTTACTGTATAGATTTGCTCTAAAAATATCTGGTGAGTATTGTAGCTTATATATTTTTATAGATGTTTATTGGAAAGATAATAAATAATATTTTAAAATCTCATTTGTTTATTGTATAATTCTCATACAGATATAATTGAGATTAAATAGAGAACAAAACCTCGGTTTGAACTGAAATATTTCTCGTGACGTTCTTCGTGAGCAGATGAATGCTATTGACACAGAATTAATGCAGTAAAATCATGAAGTGTTCAATATTGACTCATGTTTTGGTGGGAGGCATTATTGTTTTTTTTACAGCCTTTCTCTGACCCTTAAAGGGATATTTCACATAAATATGAACATCAGTCATCATTTACTCACTCTCATGTTGTTCCAGAACAACTTCTTTCCCCTGTGAAACACAAACGCTCAGTGTTGTTTTTGGTCCAAACAGTTTTGTAAAAACAGATCCCCGATCCCTCGTCTTGTTAAAAGTTCAGCCTCTGGTTTTGATCTTTCGGAAGGTTCTGCTCTCTTCAGTTTCTGTCCTCACAGGTTTACAGACTTTAATGGTAAAAACTCTAAACTAAACGATAGAAAGAACTAGTTGATCCAAATCAACATGATGCCAAAGTTACAGCCTTCAGTGATGACTCTGTGTGTAATTATTAATAAAGAAAGTATAGCTCTAAAAATATAACAATTATGGAAATGATTGTTTCACGTTAAATAGATGTAAACAACTGAATGAAGATTTTTACAGTGTAGTCTGAGGCAAATATAATTATAGTGGTCGAACAATATATTGCCATAGCTGATATATCAGCCTGTCTTGACCCGGTTGAGGATCCAAATGCAGTTGATTATTAAAAGGAAATCCAGTTTCGTAAATCCAAAGCAGGGCGAGAGTCAGAACCAGAGCAAAGAAACCAAGAAACGCTCAGAGATCAGTGTGACACACACAAGACTTCGCAACGAATGAGTGAAAAAGACAAACACATACGAGTGAATCACACACAGGTGGAAGTGATCAGACCATCATGAGTCCAGCAATGGATTATGGGAAGTGTAGTTCATGATGGGAGAGCGAAGGAGACAGGAGGAGTGCCCTCTGGTGGAGATCATGGGCACTCCAGGTTGTGGATGAGACAAGCTGCGATTTTGGATTTTTTTAATATCAATATCGTTTTATACGTTTTTCTGTTTGGCCAACAAGTGTCGGTAGTGGGACTTTTATTTTGACGGTGTGGAGAACACCAGTGCCTGAGTGTTGTTTAATAAATTATTAGACAGAACTGTTAAACAAATAAAGTAAACCGACTTCCATAGTTACCATCTTTAAATCATATATTGTGATATCAGTATATCAGTTTTATTTCAGTCATTTACATTTACATTTACATTTATGCATTTGGCAGACGCTTTTATCCAAAGCGACTTACATTGCATTATACTATACATTTGTATCTGAGTATGTGCAATCCCTGGGATCGAACCCATGACCTTGGCATTGCTAGTGCCATGCTCTAACCACTGAGCTACAGGAAAGCTGTAGCTCAGTCATGGTTCATCTCTAAGATATCAGCATCGGCCGTCGGGAAATCATATCAGTGGAACACTATATAATCACATTTATAACAACAGAAGTCTGTGTTTGAACAACCGGATAAACATGTAGTCTCTCCATGACTTCTTTAGCTGGCTTACAAACTTGTTCTGCTTTTGTTTGGTAGTTTTTCTCATGGCCACAGCAGATATTAGACAGAGGCGTGTTTGTCCAGCGCACCGTCTCGTCTCGGATGTCCCGCTCCGTTCAGGAGTGTGTAGTTTCTGCTCCGTGAGGATCAGCCGTCAGGCATGAGGAGGCGTTTCTGAGACTGAAACTACTGTAAATCACAGAGATCGTCTTGCTTACAGGACTGGTTTGGTCAAACTGAATGAACAAGAGAGATTGAATTAC